>QRFJ01005953.1:0-11251 GCA_006176705.1 Cocos nucifera | reverse complement strand
ATATCTCATATGATATTCAAAAATTAAATAATTTTTATTTGCTATTTTTTAGATGTTATTATAACACTTATAATATCAAAAAATAGTAAATAAAAAGATCTAAAATATGATTTAATCAGATTAAATCAAAAACATGCAAGACTATTCTATAGAACTATTCTATTCTAGAACTAGTCATGCATATCTTCTAATCTTAGATCCAAATCATTTAATTTTAATTTTTTCTGATTTCAGATCTGATCACATCTCATGTGACATCTAAAATCATTATTTTCTAATTAAAATAAATTTAAAATCAGATCTAAACAATTTTAGAACCATGGCTCTGATACCAGTTGAAGGAAAATCCTGATTTTCCCGGTCCAGGTTCGTTCAGATCTGATCAGATCAAGAGATATATTTCAAAAATTTTTCTCTTGATCTAATCAGATCTTGATATGTTTCAGATCTGATTCTTATTATTTTAATAAATAAAATAAAATAAGATAAATTAAATCAAATTTAATTTACCTGATTTGGGTAATCCTATTACCCTGTTGATGATCCTATTGCAGCGGAAGGTTCTGGATCTAGCCACGCAAGCGCCTGGCCTCTACCGGTATCCACTCGGGTTGGATCTGGAGATCCTCTTCTTCTCTATCACACCTCCAAAAATTCAGATCTGGATCTGATCTGGAGGATCTTCAAAACTCTTTTGAAGATCAGCAGTCGTCCTTTGCAGCAGCGCAGCCTTCTTGCTTTTGATCGCCTTTCTTTGATCTGAATCGCACCAACCAAGGTCCAAAACTCCTTTTGGACGTGGAGAGCAAGGGGAGAAGTGAGTTATGGCATGGAGGAAGGAGGGGAGAGGCAGCCTTGGGGCATGGGGAATTTCTCAATTCATTCTCTTTTCTCTTAATCTGAGTTGGGCGCAGGGTCTTATTTATAGACTAAGCTGTGATCCAACTCCTCTTCTTCCCAACCAATCACAACCCTTTGTGAAATCAGATCTAAATCTGATTGGTGGGAATAGAGTCCCCTGGATTCCTCCTTAGAGGGTGCCTAAGACCAGTCAAAGTTGGTTCTTAGAAGAACTCTAATTGGAATCCAAAAAGGAGATGGAGTCCTTGTCCAACAAGGACTCCTAGGCGCCTCCAACTTGGGCACACGCCTAGGGTGGCGTGCGCCCTTCTCCTTGCCAGGTTCTGGCAGGGGGACAGGCCCCCACCAGCTCTCCAATAGGTGCATGACATGTGGTCAAAAGTCAAAGTGTCAATGGTCAACGTTTGACCAGTCAAAGGTAGACTTTTGACCAAAGTCAAAGAACAAGAAATGGCAGGTGACCAAAAATGGCAGGTAATGTCTTACAAATAAGACAACCTTTTCTGACTTGGACAACCTCCAGTCAGACCATATGAAGGCCTCTGATTGAGCACAAACTCCTTTGGCTCAGACAGGACAACTTATTTATGATAGCAAAAGAAGAACGTTAGGTTCAATCGAGTGCTAGCACGATTTCCTTGAACCTAATTGAATCTCATTCAGATCAATTGAACTAGATCAGTTCAATTGATGATCACCAGATTCAAACCCTTGTTTGTGTGACCCAGTTAGGTTCAGTTCTGTATGGTAATGGGATATGTCATGATCTCTATCATCGACATCATCGAAACTCCTTTCGATGGATCAGAACTCTTCTGATTCGAACAGCTAGAATGATCGATCATCTAAATCATTCTAATTGCTCCCAAAATCCACCAGTGACACCTAGCAGTATATGGTGGCAACCCATCAGAGCTGAATGCGAACCTCTTGGTGCAGCTACCTGTGTGATTAAGTTCTTCTATCTTGAGCCCCGATCAGATTAGGGTTAAGGTGAACTCGTCAAACCCTAGTCTCTGTCATATGATGTAATCATTCGATTCGAGTCCAATGTGAAAATCTAAATAGAAACTCTTTCTATTATTTCACTCTACCATGGCCATGGATTTCTGGACTTGATTCTCATGATCATCATAGGGCTGCTCCTCTACCACCGAGGTAGATAGATTCCATCTTGATGCAATCCAGTTCCTACAATGAACATGCTCATAGCCAACATACACCTCAGGGTTCCATATGGCTAGGAGACCGAGTAATGGTGTAGTCAAACTATAACACCCTCAAGGTGAACTGCCGATGCATCTCAGGTCAAAGAACCAGACACACTACTGCAGCATCGAGTCAGTCATTGACGAGAAGGTAGACTCCCTAATGACTACTCGAGGTGGTCACGCTCAGTGCCCTCGTTCTCTAACGAGTACCTGTACTCTCGCTCCGGTGTCTCCACACCGTAGACTCAAGACTCATCTACTAAAGAGAAGCGATTGTACACCAACCTTCCGGATCAATCACCATCCTCGTGATGATCCTATGGTCGGGAGCATTTTATGAGTTAATAATGATTATTCATGTCTTAAATTTTCAACTCTTGAAAATATGAATTATCATTACCATTAACTCAAAGGATGTATCACAGACACTAAATACACATATGTGATAGAAAATAACCCATTTATTGATTTTAGTCAAAATTATAATTTTGCCCCTAGAAGTGTATTACAAGTGTCAGCCAATTCTGGCTTCTAGGGCACATATATCTAAACTTGTTGTTCCAATGTTTGTTTGGATTTTTAGATAAATCCATACAAGGTTCCTGGATGAGCCAAATCAAATTTGACTGAGTCCAAACCAACTAGGAAGTCCATAGAAGAAGAAAGTTAGGTTCAATCATGTGTTAGCATGATTTTCTTGAACCTAATTGGATCTAATGTCGGAGATCCCTGTCGACAGGTGAAGGAAAATCCTGATTTTTCGGTCCAGGTTCGTTCAGATCTGATCAGATCAAGAGATATATTTCAAAAATTTTTTTCTTTGATCTAATCAGATCTGGATGTTTCAGATCTGATTCTTATTATTTTAATAAATAAAATAAAATAAGATAAATTAAATCAAATTTAATTTACCTTGATTTGGGTAATCCTATTACCCTGTTGATGATCCTATGTTGCAGCGGAAGGTTCTGGATCTAGCCACGCAAGCGCCTGGCCTCTACCGGTATCCACTCGGGTTGGATCTGGAGATCCTCTTCTTCTCTATCATGTCTCCAAAAATTAGATCTGGATCTGATCTGGAGGATCTTCAAAACTCCTTTTGAAGATCAGCAGTCGTCCTTTGCAGCAGCGCAGCCTTCTTAGCTTTTGATCGCCTTTCTTTGATCTGAATCGCACCAACCAAGTCCAAAACTCCTTTTGGACGTGGAGAGGAGAGGGAGAAGAGGGTTTGGCATGGAGGAAGGAGGGGAGAGGCAGCCTTGGGAAATTGATTTCAATACTTCTTTGAGTTGGGCGCAGGGTCTTATTTATAGACTAAGCTGTGATCCAACTCCTCTTCTTCCCAACCAATCACAACCCTTTGTGAAATCAGATCTAAATCTGATTGGTGGGAATAGAGTCCCCTGGATTCCTCCTTAGAGGGTGCCTAAGACCAGTCAAAGTTGGTTCTTAGGAGAACTCTAATTGGAATCCAAAAAGGAGATGGAGTCCTTGTCCAACAAGGACTCCTAGGCGCCTCCAACTTGGGCACACGCCCACCCTTGGTGCGCCCTTCTCCTTGCCAGGTTCTGGCAGGGGGACAGGCCCCCACCAGCTCTCCAATAGGTGCATGACATGTGGTCAAAAGTCAAAGTGTCAATGGTCAACATTTGACCAGTCAAAGGTAGACTTTTGACCAAAGTCAAAGAACAAGAAATGGCAGGTGACCAAAAATGGCAGGTAATGTCTTACAAAATAAGACAACCTTTTCTGACTTGGACAACCTCCAGTCAGACCATATGAAGGCCTCTGATTGAGCACAAACTCCTTTGGCTCAGTCAGGACAACTTATTTATGATAGTAAAAGAAGAACGTTAGGTTCAATCGAGTGCTAGCACGATTTTCCTTGAACCTAATTGAATCTCATTCAGATCAATTGAACTAGATCAGTTCAATTGATGATCACCAGATTCAAACCCTTGTTTGTGTGACCCAGTTAGGTTCAGTTCTGTATGGTAATGGGATATGTCATGATCTCTATCATCGACATCATCGAAACTCCTTTCGATGGATCAGAACTCTTCTGATTCGAACAGCTAGAATGATCGATCATCTAAATCATTCTAATTGCTCCCAAAATCCACCAGTGACACCTAGCAGTATATGGTGGCAACCCATCAGAGCTGAATGCGAACCTCTTGGTGCAGCTACCTGTGTGATTAAGTTCTTCTATCTTGAGCCCCGATCAGATTAGGGTTAAGGTGAACTCGTCAAACCCTAGTCTCTGTCATATGATGTAATCATTCGATTCGAGTCCAATGTGAAAATCTAAATAGAAACTCTTTCTATTATTTCACTCTGCCATGGCCATGGGCTTCTGGACTTGATTCTCATGATCATCATAGGGCTGCTCCTCTACCACCGAGGTAGATAGATTCCATCTTGATGCAATCCAGTTCCTACAATGAACATGCTATAGCCAACATACACCTCAGGGTTCCATATGGCTAGGAGACCGAGTAATGGTGTAGTCAAACTATAACACCCTCAAGGTGAACTGCCGATGCACCTCAGGTCAAAGAACCAGACACACTACTGCAGCATCGAGTCAGTCATTGACGAGAAGGTAGACTCCCTAATGACTACTCGAGGTGGTCACGCTCAGTGCCCTCGTTCTCTAACGAGTACCTGTACTCTCGCTCCGGTGTCTCCACACCGTAGACTCAAGACTCATCTACTAAAGAGAAGCGATTGTACACCAACCTTCCGGATCAATCACCATCCTCGTGATGATCCTATGGTCGGGAGCATTTTATGAGTTAATAATGATTATTCATGTCTTAAATTTTCAACTCTTGAAAATATGAATTATCATTACCATTAACTCAAAGGATGTATCACAGACACTAAATACACATATGTGATAGAAAATAACCCATTTTATTGATTATTAGTCAAAATTATAATTTTGCCCCTAGAAGTGTATTACAAGTGTCAGCCAATTCTGGCTTCTAGGGCACATATATCTAACAATCTCCCACTTGTCCTAAAGCCAATTGGCTACAAGTCTAAGTCCCATCTTCTCAAGGTGGGCTTCGATCTTCTGCTGGCCCAACGGCTTTGTAAGTGGGTCTGCCACATTATCTGTGGAGTTGACTCTCTTGACCTCGACGTAACCCTTCTCGAGGTAATCGCGGATGAGGTGGTATCGCCGCTCAATGTGCTTGGATTTCTGGTGAGACCTCGGCTCCTTAGCAAGGGCTATGGCGCCATTGTTGTCGCAGTATAGAGGAATGGCATCTGATGGCATTACTCCAATTTCTGCAGCAAACTTCTTGTACCAGAATGCTTCCTTCGCAGCCTCTGATGCAGCGATATATTCTGCTTCCATGGTGGAATCTGCTATCACGTTTGCTTGGAACTCTTCCAGCTGACAGCACCACCATTGCACACAAACAGACTCCCAGATGTCGACTTTCGATCATCTATATCGGACATGAAATCCGAGTCTGTGTATCCCTGGACTTGGAGTTCTCCATTACCAAAGACCAACATCATATCCTTAGTTCTTCTCAAGTACTTAAGGATACATTTCACAGAAGTCCAGTGTTCTTCACCTGGATTTGACTGATATCTGCTTGTGACACTCACAGCATGGGCTATATCAGGTCGTGTACATAGCATGGCATACATGAGGCTCCCTATTGCAGAAGCATAAGGGATCTTGCTCATGCGTTCTATTTCCTCAGGTGTGCTAGGGCACATCTTCTTGGAAAGATGAATACCATGTCTGAAGGGTATTAATCCCCTCTTAGAGTTTTCCATACTAAACCTCTTTAGTACTTTCCTCTATGTACATCTTCTGTGAAAGTCCTAGCATCCTATTCGGTCTATCCCTATAGACCTTAATTCCTAGAATAAAGGATGCTTCACCTAGGTCTTTCATGGAGAATTCCTTGGACAACCACATTTTGACTGATGTCAACATGGGAATATCATTCCCAATAAGGAGGATGTCATCCACGTACAATACGAGGAAGACAACAGCGCTCCCACTGACCTTTTTGAAAACACATGGTTCCTCTTCATTTTTGATGAAACCAAACTATTTTGATCACATCATTGAAATGAGTGTTCCAGCTCCGAGATGCTTGCTTAAGTCCATATATGGACCTTTGCAGCTTGCAAACCTTGTGATCAGTATCACTGGATGTGAAACCTAGCGGCTGTTCCATATAGATATCTTCCTCAAGATATCCATTTAAGAATGCCATTTTCACGTCCATTTGCCATATTTCATAATCGAAATAGGCTGCAACGGCAAGCAATGTGCGGATGGATTTTAGCATAGCCACTGGGGAAAAGGTATCCTGATAGTCAATGCCTTCGCGTTGACTATAACCTTTTGCCACTAGTCTAGCCTTGAATGTCTCCACATTCCCATCTGCACCAATCTTTCTCTTGAAGATCCATTTACACCCAATAGGTACTATACCTTCTGGTGGATCTACCAAGGTCCAGACTTGGTTTGAGTGCATCGAGTCAATTTCTGACTGCATTGCCTCTAGCCATTTCTCGGAGTCGATATCTGATATCGCCTCGTTGTAGGTTTTGGGATCATCACCATGAGCACCATTACCTACGAGGAACATTTTCCTCTACTTTCCTCTGAAATAATACCTAAGTATCTTTCAGGGGGATGGAAAACTCTTTCCGATCTACGAGGTGGAGGAGGTAGTGTTCTTATTGGCTCAACCTGATTTGGTTCCAATTGGTCCTTAGCTCGTTGTACTTGTGAGACTTTCTCATCAAGCTTAATCTGCTTTCCAATGCCGCTATCTTGAATAAACTATTTTTCAAGAAAGATGGCATGTCGACTCACAATCACATTGTGGTCTTCTGGAATGTAGAAATAGTATCCTAATGACTCTTTAGGATATCCTATGAATCGAGCTCTAAAGGACCTAAACTCTAACTTGTCCGCTTGTTGTCTTTTGACATGAGCCGGACAACCCCAAATTCTGAGATGACTCAGACTTGGTTTCTTACCGTGCCATATCTCATACGGTGTGGTAGGAACGGTTTTAGAGGGAACCCTATTCAGTAGATAAATTGAAGTTAACAATGAGTGTCCCCAAAGAAAATCAGGGAGGTCTGTGAAGCTCATCATGGATCGAACCATATCCAATAGAGTCCGATTTCTCCATTCTGAAACCCCGTTGAGTTGAGGTGTTCCTGGTGGAGTCCATTGAGAGACTATGCCATTTTTCCTTGAGATAGTCTAGGAATTTCGGCTAAGGTATTCACCTCCTCGATCTGATCGAAGAACCTTAATGGGTTTTCCAGTTTGTTTTTCTACTTCATGTCTGAATTCTTTGAACTTTTCAAAAGCTTCAGACTTGTGTCTCATAAGATACACATACCCATACCTAGACAGATCATCGGTAAAGGTAATGAAGTAGACAAAATTGCCTCTAGCCGGCACATCAAATGGGCCGCACACATCAGTATGTACTAGGGCAAGGAGATCTGTGGCCCTCTCCCCATGTCCAACAAAAGGGAGTTTAGTCATTTTGCCTTGAAGACAAGATTCACAAGTTGGATATGACTCGAAAGTCAATGGACTCAATAGCCCATTTTTCTCCAATTTGTTGATCCTATCTTCTGCTATATGACCTAATCTCAGGTGCCATAGATATCTATCGTTTGGACTATCCCTAGGTCGTTTGGCATTCACGTTTTGCTCGATAGTTAGAACAGGTACATCAATATGTAGCTGATAAAGACCATTAATAAGGAAAACCATTTGCAATTTTATTTCTTTCATAAAGAATGTTACAATGGTCCTTAAAGAAGGTAATCACATAGCCTTCTTGTGCTAAGCATGAAACAGAAATCAAATTCCTGCTAGCTGCAGGCACATAATAACAGTCTTTCAAAACTAAGTCTAAACCAGATGGTAATCGAAGAGGGTATGTTCCCACGGCTACTGCAGCAACTCTTGCTCCATTACCGATGCGTAGGATCATGTCTCCATCCCTCAGCCTCCTGCTATCCTCAAGACCATGCATGGAAGTGCACAGATGAGCACTAGAACCAGAGTCAAGCACCCAACTGGATGCAGAAGAAACCGTAAGGTTAGACTCAATAACGAGCATACCTCCAGAAGGACCTTCCTTCTTGTTCTTCAGGGTGGCCAGGTAAGTAGGGCAGTTCCGCTTCCAATGGCCGTCGCTGTTGCAATGGAAACACTTTCCTTTGACATCGGCTTTTTCTTCTCTGCCTTCTTCTTCTTTTCCTTCCACCTTTCTGCTTTTTCACAGACTTCTTTTTCTTTCCATAAGACTTTCTTTTGGAAGAAGTCCGTTCCATAGCAAGAACTGAGCCTTTAGAACCTTTCATAGAAAGCTCAGCGGTAACCAGCATATTCATTAATTCGGCCAAGGAATTTTGAAGTTTATGCATGTGGTAATTCATGATGAATTGCCCATATGCATCAGTCAAGGATTGCAGAATAATATCATTCTGCAGGATCCAAGTCTAACTTCACACCGAGCTTCTCAAGCTCTTCCATGTCCTTGATCATTGTCAGACAGTGATCTTGGACTGACTGCCCATCACGCATCTTAGCCTTAAAAAGTCATTTCGTGACTTGATATTTGGCTGCGCGACTCTGTTCACCAAACATCTCCTGCAGGTGAGCCAACATTTGGCGAGCAGTCCCGATATCTTCATGTTGGCGCTGGAGCTCATCAGACATCGAGCCCAACATGTAATATCTGGCCTTATTATCTTCGTCTATCCATTTTTCCAGAGACGCTCTCTGTTCAAGTGGATGGACGGGCTGGTAAGGTGGGAGGGTCCTGGTCCAAATACATGGGTTAACTTCTCGAAACCCAAAATAATTTTGTAGTTCCTGAGCCAATCTTTATAATTGGGTCCAGTCAGTCTATGTGTGTCCAGGATACGTGCCAATGGGTTGGACGCAGACATTTTTCTGTAGAGAGTCAAAGATTCTAGTTAGATACTGTAATTTATGACTTGACCAATTTATTTAGGGATTTTATTTTTAAACAAATTAGCTCCCACTATTTTCTCGGATCCCTACACTCCCTCTGTAGAGATGCAAAAATCTCCATGATTAATGATTTCTAGTGGGTGGTGCGGTCTCACCAACTGACTCATCACCTCACCTAACAGTTATTGGTGATGGGTTAGCCAATGAGTGAACAACTCTTGTTCAATGATTCTCTAATCATGGTGCACCCAAACTTGGTCTCTAATTCATGAATCTCACCGTATCCAAAATATTGATCCACTCCTTAGTTAAGTCAGACCCACCATTTGCATAGACTGGGTTCCTAATTGAGTCTCTCACCGTATCCAAAATATTGAGCCCAACTCATCCTCCAGCCCATAGCATCCAATGCCTAATAGACATGGTTGCATCTTTCCGGTGCAACTGAGCCACTGTATCCAGCCGAGAACAATCAACCCCGGGAAGGGCCCGCACATCTACAATGGTGGAAGACCTCAGACTTAATCTTTTCTTAGGGAGAATTGATTCAGGTCTCATTAAACTAGACTTGGTCATAGTCATAACAATTATGACTAACCTAGTGGCATGGGTTAGCTCGGATTATTGACCACCTCAGATCAGAACTGTGTCAACAGATATGGCCAGGTAAGTGAGACCGGTGGAAGGAATATGCCATTAACTCGTACAAGAATGCATTCAGGTCGAGTAGCTTCCAATTAAAAACCAGTCGGTCGTATGTGCCAAACTTACCTTAGACACCAAATTGTTGAGTCAGAACCAATTGGGTTAGCCTACAATCCAGACTCTAACCTCTGAGCCTAATTAGGTCTTGCTTGATCGTGACTCGATCTTGACCCAGACTTAATCCTATTAGGCTGGTCAATTTAAGCATTGTTGATCCCATCTAACCAACTCTTGATTCGGTTTGATCAACCGCTTAGACCTAATTGAGCTACCCAAGCCCGAACCCAGTATTATGAATATGTCTTAGATCTGAAATTCTCAATTTTAGACCTAATTAATATTTCATAATCTTAATTTTTAATTAAGTAGGGTTCATAAACAAAATATGCACAATAAATCCTAGGGTTTCAGGATCTAGGGTTTTGCAGAAAGTAAGTTTTGGATTTCTGATTAAGGACGAACACGCAGCACCCCTATTCGTTCAGATCTGATCAGATCAAGAGATATATTTCAAAAATTTTTCTTTGATATCAGATCTTGATATTTCAGATCTAATTCTTATTATTTTAATAAATAAAATAAAATAAGATAAATTAAATCATTTAATTTATGATCTGATCTGGAGGATCTCTGAAGATCTAAGCAGCGCAGCCTTCTAGCCTTCTTTTTTGATCGCCTTTCTTTGATCTGGATCGCACCAACCAAGGTCCAAAACTCCTTTTGGACGTGGAGAGGAGAGGGAGAAGGATGGGTTTGGCATGGAGGAAGGAGGGGAGAGGCAGCCTTGGGGCATGGGAATTTTCAATTATTTTGAGTTGGGCGCAGGGTCTTATTTATAGACTAGCTGTGATCCAACTCCTCTTCTTCCCAACCAATCACAACCCTTTGTGAAATCAGATCTAAATCTGATTGGTGGGAATAGAGTCCCCTGGATTCCTCCTTAGAGGGTGCCTAAGACCAGTCAAAGTTGGTTCTTAGAAGAACTCTAATTGGAATCCAAAAAGGAGATGGAGTCCTTGTCCAACAAGGACTCCTAGGCGCCTCCAACTTGGGCACACGCCTAGGGTGGCGTGCGCCCTTCCTCCTTGCCAGGTTCTGGCAGGGGGACAGGCCCCCACCAGCTCTCCAATAGGTGCATGACATGTGGTCAAAAGTCAAAGTGTCAATGGTCAACATTTGACCAGTCAAAGGTAGACTTTTGACCAAAGTCAAAGAACAAGAAATGGCAGGTGACCAAAAATGGCAGGTAATGTCTTACAAAATAAGACAACCTTTTCTGACTTGGACAACCTCCAGTCAGACCATATGAAGGCCTCTGATTGAGCACAAACTCCTTTGGCTCAGACAGGACAACTTATTTATGATAGTAAAAGAAGAACGTTAGGTTCAATCGAGTGCTAGCACGATTTCCTTGAACCTAATTGAATCTCATTCAGATCAATTGAACTAGATCAGTTCAATTGATGATCACCAGATT
>QRFJ01005952.1:0-15843 GCA_006176705.1 Cocos nucifera | reverse complement strand
TAAATCCAGTCACTTATTCAGCTCTATTCCACCAAACGTGGAGTCAAAGGACACCTTCCACATCATGCATCCACCTGGGCTTGACCTTGACCAATTAATGAAAGCCCCAGTAAACTCTTTCCAGTTTGGCCCAGGTGCCAAACCTTAGACTTCCATGAACCAGTTGTAATTGTTAAGTTCCAATGGTGGTAACCTGATTGAGTTAGTGGATTCATGTCACCCGATGGTCCTTTTGGTTATGTCGGCAGACCATGGTCTTGTGATAAGCCATGGATTAGTTCTAAGTAGGCTTAGCTTGCCACCAGATTTGGTTGGGCCAGATTTTATATTAGTTCTCCTGAAGAAATCCGACTAATGGAGAAGTTCGGCCGAAGGAGTCTGGGAGGAGTTCGGCAGCTTGAAGAAGTTTGGCTGAGGTTCGGTCGCTGGAGGGAGTTTGAAGGATTCGACCGCTGGAGGAGTTCGGCTGCTAAAGGAGTTCGGCTGGGGTTCGGCTGCTGGAAGAAGTCTGAAAGATTTGATCACTAGAGAAGTTCGATCGGAGTTCGACTGCTGGAGGAAGAAGTCGCATTAGACTAAGCGTCAGACTGGATTTGGACGAAAGCAAAATTTATCCCCAATATATATAATAATAATAATAATAATAATAATAATTAAAAAAAAAGGGTAAGAAAAGAAGATTATATAGAGTACCTATGGATTAAGATGGCAGAGTGAGGTAGTAGGGTTTTATGGAGAAACGTATATAGAGTTTGAATCCCTAAAAGATCAAATTAGGGTTTTATGGAGAAACGTATATAGAGTTTGAATCTTCAAATCCTTTAGTGCTACATGGTTAACGAAGTTAAATGAATAATTTGAGAGGTGGCTCTCATGTTGGTTAGTGTGATAGCATCTTATCATGCCACGAGGATATCACAAGCAGAGCTCACGATAGCATTCTTTTAGGATTGATTTAAGAGAATGTTTTTTTTATGAATAAAAAATTTATTTAAAAATTATATTTTTTTAATTAATATTTTTTAGATAATATTTAGATAGAAAAATAATTTATTTATATTTTTTATATATAAAAAAATAGTTTCAAAATTTATTATTTATATTTTTTTATATTATTATGTTTTTTAGATAAATTGCTAAAGTTTATCCTATTTCTCATTATATTTTTTATATAATTTAGATTTGAAGGAAGTAGATAACTAGATTATTATACATTAAATGATAAAAATATTGAAAATAAAAATAAAATATTTTGAGAATAAAATTAAATTTCTACTATAGAAAAAATAATTAGCTAATTTTTTATTTATTTCATGAATAAATAATATCAAAAAAATTTATTCATCTTAAAAAATATAAAAATATAATTAAATTAATTAATAAAAAATAATTAATTTTTTTAATAATATTTATTCATCGAAGAACGGATTTCTGGGTCTAACCATCGAGCAAGAAATTATATCCAACGTAGTGTTACCAGCTTAACGGTATATCGGATCAATAACGTTCTGACCATATCATCGTAGCGGGCAAAAAAAAAAAAAAAAAAAGCGCTCCGCTTTCTTCTCCAGCCCCGCCACCCACCTCCGGCCGCGCGCGACTTCTGCTTCCTGGCCCTCTCTCCCCCTCAGCGAGCTCCACACGACGGTGCGGCCGCCTCCCCTCTCTCCGCTTTCCTCGGTATATCAGACATGGCTCCAGAGTTGGTCTTTTAGTTGGACTTTGTCGCTCAAATCCAACGATCATAATCTTTTTACCTGCCGGCTCAGAGGATCACCCGTTGCCCATCAAAATCCAATTTTTCATCCACCTGCGCAAGACTCGAAATCCGACGGGTACCGTCTCCCGTGGGACACCATTCTCCACTTGGATGCCGACCAAAACGATGGTATTTTCGTAATTTCCTCAATATCCAGTGCCATATTTTAACCTCTCCCGCTTTCCGGCCAAAATAACCCTTACGTCCGTCCCCTGGGTTCCCCCCTCTCCTCTTTCTCTCTCTCTCTCTCACACACCCACAATTTTCCAAAAGTCCCCTCCAATCTCCATAATCTCCTCAAACGGCCCTCCAGTCTCTCTCTCTCTCTCTCTCTCTGTCTCTGTCTCTGAAATTATGAAGCGTTTGAGCCTGGTCCCGTTCATGGAGTCGTTCCTCCGCTTCTCCTTCATCTCCGCCGGCCTCCGCCACCACACCATCGCCATCGATGCCGAGACAACCCTCCGCTGCTGGATTTCCAACTCACTCCCCATCCCTTCCGATTCTCACCGTAATAGCCGTAGCACCAAGCCCCCGCTCGTCCTCATCCACGGATTCGGCCCCACCGCCACGTGGCAGTGGCGCCACCAGGTCCGCCCCTTGTCCCGCCACTTCGACCTCGTCGTCCCCGACCTCCTCTTCTTCGGCGGTTCCACCACCCGCTCCCCCCACCGCTCCGAGGCCTTCCAGGCCGCCGCCCTGGCCCGCCTCCTCGACGCCCTCGGCCTCTCCAAGATCTCCGTCGTCGGCACCAGCTACGGCGGCTTCGTCTCCTACCACCTCGCGCGAACCCTCGGCGCGGAGCGCGTCGATAAGGTGGTCATTGCTAGCTCCGACGTCCTCAAGGCCGCCGGCGACGACCGCGGCCTGGCGGAGCGTGCCGGTGTGGAGAACGTCCAGGACCTGATGATCCCCCGTACCGCCGCCAACCTCCGGGCGCTCATCGGTCTCGCCGTCCACCGCCCGCCGCGCTTCCTGCCAGAATTCCTGCTCCGCGACGTCGTAGGGGTACGTAGCTCTCCATCTTTTTCCGGCGGTCGTGACGAGTGGTCGGAGTGGGTTTGGGTTGTATCTTTCGCTCGGAAGAATGATTCCCCTTCTTTCGTGACGTCAACCGTTGGATTGCACAATGTCCGCTTGCAGATCTGTGCAGGCTGAGATTGGAGTGCTTTGAAATATGTGCAAGACGCAGGAAATAAATGCTAAATCATCCATTCGCGCGAAAGATGCAACCCGAGCCCCTCAGGGGTTAGGTAGTTCTCGTGCTCCAGTTGGCTTGAAACGTGGTATCAATTTATTGGCGGAACGATAATATCCCTCGTCCCTACGGCCATGTTCACGTACGTTCCCTACGTCCGTTGATGCAGCTATTAAAGCGTTGCAATCCAACCGTAGATCAGCAATTAGGTACGTCCACTTTGTGGTAAAGAGACCAAATTAGCTTTGCATGCCACTTGGTATGATTTTGCGTCGCCATCTAAACTTAGTTTGCAGGTTCTCATAGATTACGGTCGCAGTATGAGATGGTGGGTAGATGTGGGTGGGGGTGTTGAACAAGAATTCCTTGTTAGCTCAGAAATGTTTTTGTAGACGAGCACAACTTTATGAGTAGTGACGTGACCATTCACACCAAACAAATTTAGTACTTAAAGAGTGATCGACCTAAATTTCTCAAAAAAGAAAGAAAGAAAGAAAGAAAGAAAGAAAGAAAGAAAAGAGTGGTCAACATAAGCAGTGAAGGGTCCAAAGGAGAGCAGAAATTTCAGTAGTTGTACGTGGTGTGGAGATTTCTGCAGCTCTGTGCTGCTGGCAACAGTCTTTTCAAGTCCAAACGGGGTTCCTTTCTCTTGTCCCAACTGCAATACTGAGCCTTCTACCTACTAGGTCGACCTGCCACCCAAATTTTATTGCTTGGGCTTTCACACAGTTCATTAAGGATTTCTTCAAATTATATGAAGTCATTAATACTAATCCCCAGTTGTTGAAGGAATAACAGGTTGCAGGTATACTTCAAATTTTTATTGCATCATTATTCATTGACATCTCCTACACCACGTCCATTTGGCAAGTTTGTGTGTTATAATGGGAACATAACTGACCGGTTTTAAATTCTGCATACAGCCACTGTGTAATATATATAGATTAATACCTCTGTTTGAAATATGTGATCATTGTTTACTAGTCTTTGTTGTCGGTCATCAGCTCCATTAATTTAAACAAATTCCTCTATTCCTAGTCGCCGTTCTGAAGTTGAGAATGAGTAGAAATGTGGAATAATATAATTATATCGAGCTCCGTGGTGGTCTTAAACATCAAAGTTGCATTGATTTATTAAGGAAGGTGGGTTCGGTAAGAAATTTGTGCTCGTTAGGAGTATGAATGAGTATGAATCCTTTCATTGATTAGCTGGGATAAAATTAGGAAAAAAAAGAAATATGTATGAAAGAATCTATTTTCTTAAAAAGAAGATAGAGGAAGCAACAGATGCAGCAACATGTGGTGGAATTGGTGTTGCAGATCAAATCAACTTTAAAAAAAACAGCAAATATATGTCACTGATACTGGAAACAGGCGAAGGTCCATAAGTTTACCCTGCCTATCTGGCAAAGAGGACCATGTTTGTACTTGGCTTTCATCATGAAGATTAATTCATTTCCTCACAAAGAAATTAAAGCAACGTACTCAAAGCTCTACTGGATCTTGGTGATGCAGATGAGACCTTCATGCCTTTTCGATACTCTCCAATGCCTTTAACTATTTCCTAGCTAGCACTTGTCTGTGAGATGTAGACGACTGGTTCAGAAGGTAGATTCTTGTTGATGTCATTTGCAAAGTACTAATCTATGACAGGAGACAGGAGTATTGGATCGAGTCGAACAACCATGATTTCATTGATTTGAAATGCATATTTGATAGATGGCTGTGATTTAAGGTGAAGGAATATTTCAACTATATATTGGGGGTTATTGAAGAGGAAGCACTTGGTAGCTGCAAAGCATATATATGAAGTAACAATTGGGAACTATTGGATGAAAATTTAACCCATATCTAGTGGGCAGGAGTTCATGGTGTCCTGCTTTGAGATGGAAATGGAGAGGGAGGGGGAGGGAGAAAGAATTGCCTTTTGGGGATATATAGGTGAATCTTAGGGCCTGTTAGCCTTCAGACAGCTTTAAACAACAGTCATCTGATTCCTACTCGATCACAACATTGCTTCCAAATTTAGCATGAAGGCTCGGAATCATCGGTTTGACTTTTCTTCGATCATTCGGTTTCTGCGTGTTGTTTGTGATGATAAAATCTCTTGGACTGCAACCTGTATAAATTAATTAGTTCCTATCCTTGTCCACAAAGCTTTTCATTTAGATGACAAGTGGCTGATGGAATGGTTGTGCAGAATCTTTTGAATGAGAACCTAGAAGAAAAGAAGGAACTGATGAAGGCAATCACTCTAGGCAACAAAGATGAGTTCCAACTTACTCCTCTCCCTCAGGTGAGAATTAATGATGTGCATGCATAATTGTAGCTGAAGTTGTCAGTAGTCCTCTATCCAGCTGAATGATTTCTTTCTAATTCTAGGATGTTCTAATCATATGGGGAGAGCATGATCACATTTTCCCCTTGGATAAGGCTTATGAGATTAAAAAGTAAGTGACAACTCCCCTAATTTGTTTTCCATTTTTATCATTCATGGTAAGCTTACTGAGTTATGACTACTTGAATTAAATTAATGGATGCAGGCGTCTTGGAGAGAAGGCGAAATTAGAGATTATGAAGGATACAGCCCATGTGCCGCAGGTGGAGGACCCAGAACAATTCAATGAGATCCTCCTGAACTTCTTATTAGGTACTCCTAGGTCTGCAGTGTGAATTTTGTCCTATGATGCTTGAGAGCCCCCGAGCTCCAATTTATGGGGACTACAATATTCTTTGGACTTGGATCAAAAGTCCAGCCTTTGTGTAACGAGGTGATTTAAGTTACCATGTTCCCTACTATTTTATGGTTAAGCAAGTTTTGTAGAGTAAAGAAGCACCAAACAAATGGAAGGAATGGCTTATATGATTTTAGGATCTGAGATGTACCATGCATGCGACCGGTAGCATGCTTGGCTTCACTCTAGAGTTCTATTATTCTAGATTTCTTTATTCTTTATGATATTTGATGATTATTATTTTGACTTGGAAAGTTCAGTAGTTCTTTCTTCTTTTTTTACCCCTCCTTAAGGTAACAATTGAACTGAAGTGGGGCTTGCACTAATTGTCACACCCTTTAGGTTTATAAAAAAAAAAAAGTTTTAGATTTGATTCTTATACTACTAGAAATCAGCCTTTCAGTGATGAACAAAATCCTTCGTTAAAAGTAAAAAATTCCTTGGTAAAGAGATTCACCAAGAGATCTCCAAGGGATACCTGTTCCTTGGAATATATGATGTTAGTAAAGATCTCCCTCAGAAATCCCTCGGTAATTATCGAGGGATTAAAAAATTTCAACGAGAGAATTTTCCATGGTGAAACTAAAGGTCATTTGCTAAAAACCGACCATTTTTCAAGGGATTCACTAATCAAAATGCACTCAGAAATCTCTCGGTAATTTCCAAGGGATTCATCAAGGGAATATCCCTCACTAAAAATTGGCCAGCTGAAAGATTTGTGAAGAATTTATCCCTCGTAGATCCCTCAATAATAACCCTTGGTAGTCCCTTGGTGATGGTTTCAGATTTGTTAAAAAGTTTCTTGGTAATCCCTTGGTAAAGTTTTTATCTAGCATTCTATTTTTCTTGCAAATCTCTTAGTAAAGCTTTCACCTGGAAGACTATTTTGCAAATATAGAAACAAGCTTATATATATCCTAATTCTCGGTCATAATCCAATATTTTATAACATAAAATAACATAATAACACATTTGAGCAAACACATTTCAATAAAGTTTTCACAAAACATAAGTTCAACATCCATTAAGGTTTTAATCCATAAGCAAAGGAACACATCAAAACATTAAACAATTCAACTCCAACTAGTATCCAACATTGATCAAATATAAGATACACCTAATAAGTTCATAATCAAGTATCAATCACAAGAAGGATTGGTTGGAGGGATATTAGAGTCGATTCCTTCTTGTGGAGGAGATGATAACTGCTCAAATGATGTAAAACCAAGATTAGAAATAAGAGATCACAGCATCTCTCTATGTTGAGGGTTCATCAAAGTTGCTACAATATGATCTTGCATCATCTCCATAGATCCTTGAGCAGCAGAGTAGGCAGTGGATACACTTTTCGAAGGACCACCTGATTGAGAAGTAGAGCATGATATAGGAGTCCTCGCAAGTATGTTGGATGAATGTGCATGCGGTCCAAATCCATACACCTTGTTCTTAGAAACACCTCCTATGACTTTCACCCACATAGTAGCATCAAATGAAGGTTGTGAATCAATCTTCGAGCCATACTTTTCTATAAGACCAGCTTTATATGTCTCCTGCAACCATACATTAAAAAGATTCATGCCTTTAAAAAATAAATAAGCAAATATCTTTATTTCATGAATAATATGCATAAAAACAAGGTAGACAAATAACAATTTGTCTATTAATGTAACACTCCACTCTACAAATCTAAATATTTAAAATCTATTAGATATTTCTCAAACATTCAATAGAGTTTATTTTAAAACTATGACTTTTCAAAGTAACAAACACACGACCTATTAATAATGCAAATCAACCATTCAATTTAATGTCCAACCATTCAATACATATATATATATTTATGGATATACATATGTTAATATATATTACCATATAGATATACTTAGATATAAAATTGAGAACCTATGCTAACTTTCTTAGATTTTGCATCCACAAACTCTCCTATCTCTTTCTTCTGGTGGGTGCGATCAAAAAGCATTGCAATAGTAGGTTCTGTACCATTCTCTTGCATCTGCAACAAGTTATTATATCATAAATATATGACTGAATATAAACATCAATAATAACAAAAAATCTTTAATAAATTACCATCCTCCTCTTGTGCGTCACAAAAGAAACGGAACCCTCTGAATGCTTGGTGATCGATCCCTCCTTTTGCTTCATTTGGTTTTCTCTAGCAGCTTTAGACTTTTGCTGCCACTTATCCTTAAGCCAGTGCCTCTGACACAACTCATCCCATATCTCTTGCTTCATCCAATTTGGATGAATTTTGTCGATTGTGTCTGCAAGTGTGGCTCATGGATTCGTTTCTTTTAACTCATCAACATATTTCTTCCATGCCTCACTCATCATGCCAGTAAGTAGATATCTATTGGTACTCACCTAATATTTTCTAACATTATAATCTTCTGCTGGAGACCATCTATATTGTGCCTGCAAAATACATCAAAAACTTATGTTGTGTTATTATAATAATTTACTCACGTATGAACTAAGAAAAAATTTAATATATCACCTCAAATCTACGCAACAATTCATCTTTGGTTGTTTGATCCACCATTCCCCACAAAAGCCAAGCTTTTTTAAAGCATTGCTTCAACCAAATACTCATCTGACATGATACCTCAAGCTTGACGAATCTATGCATAAGCCATCCACCAAATTAATTATACAAAATAACAATAAAAATAAATATCAAATAAAAATATATAATTACAAAACTTACTTATTCATTTCTACTATGATGGAAATCTTATCGGCTTCAATGGTTGGCTCAGGAGCTAGCTGGTTCGGGCCTCTTATACGCATAGAATCAACCAAACCCACACTGTCAGAGACATGAGGCATAGGATCAATAGAGGGCTCCTCCATCGGCAATGTGCCATGCCCCTCAGCAGGCGAAGGTGTGTCAAATAACCTACGAGTAGATCGTTGTGGGTGTACTCTTCTACTATCTCCATCATGTTCATCTTGAAGTTGTTGCCGCGATGCATCTCTTCCTCTACCATCTCTTCGAGTAAGTCTGGATGCTTCATCATGTATCATTATCCCTGTTCATATACAAGGGTTAGATATATATATTGCATATCATGAATCTAACTTAAGATCATATATATTATTTGCAATATATAATGTAAACCCATAATATAGGCACAGATCAAATAAACAAAACAAATATTTGATAAATTATGATCAAAATTATCCAAAATATATTTAATTATAAACAATCCAATATGATAATATATTACACTCCAACTAAATTTAAAAGTAAATAGCAACATTGTACAAATCAATCATTATCGCTATCAGACAACTCAAACTCATTTTCTTCCTCATCAGACTCATCATTGTCTTCAAATTCTTCTTCTTCCTCATCCTCTGCGTCCTCTTCTTCTTCTTATTATTCTTCTTCCTCCTCTTCTACTATCGCTTCTTCTAGTGTTTGTCGCAATTTACGTATCTCATCATCGTCAAGCATTTCATATTGAGAGAAATCAACTAGCAAATTGGGTACGTCAAGTTCTTCATTAGCTTGAACTATAGATGGATTTATGATATCATCCTCTTGATATACATCAAGATCTGGAGTTACATTGTCATCACATGTATTCGCTAAAGGGATATTGAAAGAATTCCTAGCTTTAGTTTTACATACAGCCCACCAATCACGTGTCTTCCTACTATTGCATGGATAAGTGGTATAATATACTTGTTGTGCTAATACAAAAGGCTCATTAATATTCAATCGGGATCTATGGCACACATCCATGAGACCATGATTATGGTATACTCTTATGCCTCTTTCAGTATCATACCAGTTGCATCTAAATAATACAACCTTATTTCCAGCACCATAATAAGTTAACTCCAAAATCTCAGTTAACATGCCATAATAATGACATTTAAAATCATTGTAACAGCTTCCTTTTACACACACGCCACTGTTTATTATTTTTTTGTGGATGCCATATTCAAGTGTGTGAAATTTGAAACCATTGACAAAGTATCCTTTGAAAGTTGTAACTCCTGGATTTAGGCCTTGTGCTATGTCTATGATATGCCGATCAATTCCTTGCCTCTCATTCTTCACCTATTTTCAAGAAATAATTATCACAATCATCAAAATTAATGATCAATAATAAAAAAAAATATATTACATAAAGTATGTTGTTGACTAACCAAATTTTTCAACCATCTTGCAAACTCCCGCTTATGCAATCTCTCAACTTCTGCATCGATAATACGACGTGAACACGCTTTGATATGCAACTCATATCGACTGTACTTATATTAGTTGAATATAATTAGTTCAAATAATTTAATATTTGATATCCATTATAAAAATAAGAAAAATAGAATATGTACTCTATAAACGGTCCAAGCTCTTCGCAGTTCAGCAACACATAAATATGTGTAGCTTCATACTCCTCATCAGTCATTAACCTATAAGAAGCAGTTGTTTCGATCGATCGTCCGGGATGCGAAAAGATAAAAAGATGTTTCGAAGGCATCACATCTCCCTCATCATCATTTCATGGGATCCGAGTCAACCTTGTTTGCACCTCAAGTTCAAAATAATATGAGCAAAAAGTGCTAATTTTCTCAATAATATAAGCTTCACATATTGAGCCCTTGATAGAAGACTTATTTTGCACCATATTCTTCAAGTATAATATGTACCTAAAGAACATCAATTTTATTTATATAAGATATGAGTTTAACAAACTATATACTGGATATAAAGAATGTTACCTCTCAAACAAATACATCCATCTAAATTGATTTGGTCCTCCAACCTTTGCTTCATAAGCCAAATGAATCGATAAGTGTTCCATGGAATCGAAGAATGTAGGAGGAAAGATTTTCTCCAACTTATAAAGTGTTTCAACAATATTTTTCTCTAAGATCTCCATATGCTTAACCTGAATGATAGTGGAGCATATATCCCTGAAGAAATGACATAACTCGATTATCGCATCCCACATCGGAGATGGCATTATACCCCGAAAAGAAATAGGAAGCAATCTCTCCATAAGTATGTGGCAACCATGACTCTTTAACCCAAAGAACTTGCAATCCTCAACATTCACACATCGAGATATGTTTGAGGCATAGCCATTGGAGAGTTTCAACTCCTTCAACTAGTTATAAATATTCCTTTTTTGTTCAATGGTTAATGCATAAGAGGATTTAGGTTTGCAAAGCCTGTCATTATATGACGTTAAGTGCAAATGAGGTCTATTGCAATATCTTTCCAAATCTTTCCTTGCCTTTATGTTATCTTTGGTTTTGCTCTTAATGTCCATTACCATGTTAAAGACATTCTCAAACACATTTTTTTTTCTATGTGCATAACATCAAGACTATGCCTGATTAGATTTATGTGCCAATAAGGTAACTCTCAAAATATACTTCTTTTCATCCAATTATGTTCAACACCAAATCCAAGTAGCTTTTGTTTGACATACTGCATGCCAAATGTGGTATCTGAAAACATGCACACTCTATTCAATATTTCTTCACCAGATAACTGAGGAGGGGGCACATCTCTTTCAACTCGATTACGAGAAAAAGCATTTCGATGTCTCCTGTATTGATGATCAAGGGATAAAAATTGATGATGTTAGTCAAAAAATGATGCCTTGCCACCACTTTTTAGGATAAATGTGTTAGTGTGCTCCATACAGTAAGGACATGATAGTCTCCTATATGTGCTCCATCCGGACAATATGCCATACGCAGGGAAGTTACTAATTATCCATAGAAGTGCTGCTTTCATCTAAAAAGTTTATCTTCTACTCACATCATAAGTATTCACCCAATTCTCCATAACTGCTTCAACTCCTCAATTAGAGGCCTCAGGAATACATCAATATTCCTGCTTGGACTCTTCGGGCCTGGTATCACCATATTTAGAAAAATATATTGCCACTTTAGGCACATCCATGGAGGTAAATTGTATACCATAATCAGAACAAGCTAACATGAATAAGGTGTTGATGAATGTCCAAAAGGATTGAACCCATCAGTACACAATCCCAAACGTACATTCCTCGAATCGGATGCAAAGTCAGGATGGATTCTATCAAAATGCTTCCATGCCTCACTATCACATGGGTGTGCCATAAAACCATCTGTACATCTATTTAAAGCATGCCAAGTCATATGCTGTGCTATTTTTGATGACATAAATAATCTTTGAAGCCTATCAGTTAGTGGAAGATATCATAGTACTTTAAAAGAAATATTTTTTGCCTTTGCCCCACAATCATTTCTCTTAGGTTTTCACTAAGCATGACCACAAACACTGCATTCTTCCTTTGTCTCATCTTCCAAATAATACAGCATACACATATTAGGACACACATCAATCTTTTGACAGCCAAGGCTAAGCTTCCCCATCATTTTTTTTGTTTCATAGAAATTGTCTACTAGCTTCTCATCTTCTGGTAACAAATCCTTGACAATCGACAAGAGACGATCATAACAATTTTCACTCATATTAAATCCAGATTTACAATTTAAGAGTTGCGATACTGCAGATAGTTTGGTGTGCTTTCGACAACCCTCCCATAATGGCTCATCCACTGCTCTCAGCAAAGAATAGAATTTCTCTGCATGTGGATTCGAGGGTTCATGCATATCATAACCTTCCTCGTTGGTGATCTCCATATTCGATTGTTTTTCATGAAATTCTGGACCGAACCCTTCAACTATCAACCTTCTGTATAGATTAATATCACCTTCTGAAGATTTCCCAATGTGACTATAAGTCTCATCGTGTGAAGTCTATATAGTATAGTGCTCATCAAAACCTTTGTAATTAAGATGCAAAACCACTTCATCTCTAACGCAAAACTTTAAGTTACGATACTTTAAACATGGACATCTAATTTTATTTCCATCTATATTCTTAGGTTGTAAAAATATAAATTAAAGAAATCTTTCAACCCCTTCCTTAAATTCATCAGTGACATATCCATTTCCCAAGCGATTATACATCCAATTGTGATCTTCAAACATATTATATACTTTTTACCTATATAAAATTAATACATAGTCAGCACTTTTATAAAAATTATAAGTAATTATCAAATAATTATTAAGTACAGTTATTTAGTAATAATAATATAAATGATAACTATGGGCGGACATCAAGTCAGTTTAGATCATAAATAGGTTAAGCCAAATACAAATAGGATCCAAACATATTATAATAAACAAAGTATGAAAAATATTATAAATATAATAAAAAAGATTTAAATAGTAAATAATACAAATATCGCTCAATGAATATGATGGACCTTCTCTTTCTATCCTATTCGAAGTAACTTATGCTCTAATAATTTTTTTTGAATCTGCAACCAACAAATTAGACAATATGGTTGACTGGATTAAAATCTCCAAATACAATACACATTTATAGAAATTTAAAAACCATTAAAGATCAGAACATGCTTTTATTAAATATATTAAGTAATTAAAAAATATTAAAAAAGAGAATAAAAATTAATGAGTTCAGATTATGTATTAATAAGTATTAAATATATTAAGTAATTACCATTAATATGTATAATGATATAATTATACAATTTTGGTATGTTGTAATGCTTTTGCTCTATTTATTCTGATGGCTTAGACTTCTTAATGTTGATGACAGTGAACAGATCCGAGCTTTGCTGACAAGTATAGCCTATGTTCACCTCAAGCAAGCAGACTTGTCCAAGTATAATATTCTCTACCAAAATTTATGAAAAAGACACATGCTTTTACTTGAAATATGTGCCAAAATTTAATAATAAATATATTAATTTTTTGACCATATGATAATAAAAGAGAAAGCAGAGGAGTATATGAGATCAAATAGACTATGTTTATTAAATAATATTCATGAAGTGGTATTGATCAATGGAATTACAATTATCCACAAAATATTGAAACTGGGCCAAAGAATAAATTTGATATATATCAAGTAAAATTATATCATTTGATATATATCATTTGATATATATTGAAATTGGACCACAAATATTGATATATTGAAACTGGGCCAAACAATTATCCATGAAATATTGAAACGAAGTAATATATATCATTTGATATATATTACTTGATTGATGATATGCATAACAGAAGTACAACAACCCATTGGGATTCCTGCAAGGTGCATTATGGATTGGCATCATAAATATTATTATTTTGAATGATATTTATAAATATTTTTATAGATTGGCATCATAAATATTTTCATGTGTGGATGCATTATTATGTTGAGTGATATTTATAAATATATTCTTCCATAGAAACAGTAAAATTAATGCTTTCATTAAAGAGAAAATAGTATACATCGATTGTTCAAAGAAATAAAAAAAACTTTTCATCCTCTGCTCTTATCCATCTCAGGACCGACTGAAACCGCCCCATCTCGCACAACCGGAACCAAAGAAACCCTACTGTTCTCTCTCAAAAGCTCTCAGGGGCCAAAATCTTGCACAACCCCACAATCGGAACCAAAGAAACCGCTCTGGTCGCCCTCAAATGTTCTCCTTCCTCTTAGATCTCCGAAGACGAGAATGAATGAAAAGAAACAAAGAGGAAAAATTTTTACCATGTAATTTTTTGGATGGTAGGAGGAGCTTTCGGGCAAGGTTGGCTTGAGGAAACATGGCGTGGGGGAGGCTTGGGGCGGCCGAACGACGGAGGGACGGTGGAAGTCTTGAAGAGGCCGAATAGGGAGCAGGACGGCTAGGGGTTTGGGGTATGGCCGGGAGGGAAGACGGGCTTGGTGTTTTGAGTTTGGGGTTTTTTTTCTTCTGGAAGGCTTGAAGCAACCGAATGGGATCAGGATGCGGCTAGGGCTTACTTTAGGACACGGCCGGGAAGAAATTATCGCAGGTCATGTGAACCAGGGCAAATCTTGGAACAAATGCATGGTGGATAGCGCGCAATCAAGATTTGGTGCAATATAGTGGGTAACGTGGCGTGTTATCGACCGTGGGATTTGGTGCGGTCCAGTTGCACCTGGTGTATGAAATATTAAGGCATGGCCCGGAGGAGTTTAGACGGCGGGGAAGACAAGCGGGTGTTTTGCATTTGATTTTTTTTAATTAAAATTTATTTTGATTTATAATTAAGGATTTAAAAGATATATATATAATTATTAAATAAATTAATTTTAGTTGGAACTTGATAGTTAACCATCCTCTGCTTCTCTGTGTGTCCTCCCACCCTCTTGCACCGCTCTCTGGCCCCCTGGCAAATCCGCACCCTACCGCCTCCATTGCCGCTCTCCCCACCCACCCGCTTTGCCGTCCTCACCCACCAACGCCATTGCCCTCACCTACCCCACCAATCCCCTGCATGGCCCCACTGCTCCATGCACCCCACCCCCCGCGATCTGTCATGCCTTCGGCACCATACCCTAGGTCGCCCGTGCTGCCCCTTGGCCACCCTGCATGCCTGCAGTCCGGCACCATGCCTCCATACTGCACACCTGCACCGGCCCTTAGAAAAGAAAAAAAGAAAAAAAGAAGTGGGCTGGCCTGATCCTAACTCATAGTCCCATGTGGGCTAGGGCTGGGCTGAATTTTTGCAGCCCATTTTAATAAATGGGCTGAGCCCAGCCCGGCCCACATAATTATAGCCCAAGTAGGCTAGGATTGGGCCGGCTCCATTTTGATAGCTCTATACCCAGCCCGTCCCGACCTATTTTGACAGCTCTATAGATCATTAACTAGGATTTTATGTGGCACGGTCCGATTGCACCTAGGTGCATGCAATATAGAGACCTTTAGTTAGGATTTCAACTTGAGAGAGATTGAAAAAGATATGATTTTTTTTAAAAATGGTTGGTGGGCATAATTTTATTGTCTTTAATTCATGATTTTCATATTAAGAATGGAGATAACCATGATATGGCATTAATTAGTTGGATTAAAAAAAAATATAATCAATTTTTGTATTGGGATGGGCTCAAGTCTAAATTAAATCACTTCGAATATTGCATACAGTCCATTCAAATCTCCTATGGACAATATCAATTCAAAAAACAAATATAATGCAATACTTTTTTACTTTTTTTAATTTTTTCTATTATTCTTAAAACACCTAGTCTATAGGTTGATAAACATCCATAACTTTTTTATAATGCCTATA
>QRFJ01005951.1:0-57976 GCA_006176705.1 Cocos nucifera | reverse complement strand
ACCTATGAACTCTCCATGGTGGGCTTCACTAGCGATGCTGTGCCAGTTGAAGAAATAATAATATTGATTGTGGCTACAGGGCAATACCTAAAGTGAGCCAAAGCACAGGTTGACTTTCTAGTTATGAAAGCTCTGTCAGCCTATAATGCAATTTTTGGCCGACCTGGTCTAAATGCACTTAGGATTGTGGTGTCAACCTACTATTTGAAAGTGAAGTTTTCGATAAGCTGTAGAATTGAGAAGATCAGAGGAGATCAAGATTTGGCCAAGCACTGTTACTCCATCACCTTACAAAAGGATGGCCATCCCAACCTTGCCCAGTTGATGGGCTAGATGTCAACGATGATCTTACTGAGGAGCAGGGTGAACCCATGGAGGATCTCATGGCTGTTCTCCTAAATGATGGGAATATAAAACACATGATGCAGGTTGGCTCCAGCTTGGGGAAGGAAGTTCGTGTTAGATATATGTGCCCTAGAAGCCAGAATTGGTTGACACTTGTAATACACTTCTAGGAGCAAAATTGTAATTTTGACTAAAAGCAATAAATGGATTATTTTCTATCACATATGTATATTTAGTGCCTATGATACATCCTTTGAGTTAATGGAAATGATAATTCATATTTTCAAGAGTTGAAAATTTAAGACATGAATAATCATTGTTAACTCATAAATTGCTCCCGACCATAGGATCATCACGAGGATGGTGATTGATCCAGAAAGTTGGTGTACAATCACTTCTCTTTAGTAGATGAGTCTTAAGTCTACGGTGTGGAGACACCGGAGTGAGAGTACAGGTACTCGTTAGAGAATGAGGGCACTGAGCGTGACCACCTCGAGTAGTCATTAGGGAGTCTACCTTCTCGTCAATGACTGACTCAATGCTGCAGTAGTGTGTCTGGTTCTTTGACCTGAGGTGCATCGGCAGTTCACCTTGAGGGTGTTATAGTTTGACTACACCATTACTTGGTCTCCTAGCCATATGGAACCCTGAGGTGTATGTTGGCTATGACATGTTCATTGTAGGAACTGGATGGCATCAAGATGGAATCTATCTACCTCGGTGGTAGAGGAGCAGCCCTATGATAATCATGAGAATCAAGTTCAGAAGCCCATGGCCATGGCAGAGTGAAATAATAGAAAGAGTTTCTATTTAGATTTTCACATTGGACTCGAATCGAATGATTACATCATATGACAGAGACAAGGGTTTGACGAGTTTACCTTAACCCTAATCTGATCGGGGCTCAAGATAGAAGAACTGAATCACATAGGTCGCTGCACCAAGAGGTTCGCATTCAGCTCTGATGGGTTGCCACCATATACTGCTAGGTGTCACTGATGGATTTTGAGAGCAATTAGAATGATTTAGATGATCGATCATTCTAGCTGTTCGAATCAGAAGAGTTCTGATCCATCAAAAGGAGTTTCGATGATGTCGATGATAGAGATCATGACATATCCCATTACCATACAGAACTAAACCTAACTGGATCACACAAACAAGGGTTTGAATCTGGTGATCATCAATTGAACTGATCTAGTTCAATTGATCTGAATGAGATTCAATTAGGTTCAAGGAAATCGTGCTAGCACTCGATTGAACCTAACGTTCTTCTTTTGCTATCATAAATAAGTTGTCCTGTCTGAGTCAAAGGAGTTTGTGCTCAAACAGAGGCCTTCATATGGTCTGACTGGAGGTTGTCCAAGTCAGAAAAGGTTGCCTTATTTGTAAGACACTACCTACCATTTTTGGTCACCTGCCATTTCTTGTTCTTTGACTTTGGTCAAAAGTCTACCTTTGACTGGTCAAACATTGACCATTGACACTTTGACTTTTGACCACATGTCATGCACCTATTGGAGAGCTGGTGGGGGCCTGTCCCCCTACCAGAACCTAGCAAGGAGAAGGGCGCACGCCACCTTAGGCGTGTGCCCAAGTTGGAGGCGCCTAGGAGTCCTTGTTGGACAAGGACTCCATCTCCGTTTTGGATTCCAATTAGAGTTCTTCTAAGAACCAACTTTGACTGGTCTTAGGCACCCTCTAAGGAGGAATCCAGGGGACTCTATTCCCACTAATCAGATTTAGATCTGATTTCACAAAGGATTGTGATTGGTTGGGAATAAGAGAAGCTGGATCACAGTCAGTCTATAAATAAGATCCTGTGCCCAACTCAATTAATAGATTCAATTGAGAATTGAAAACCCCATGCCCCAAGGCTGCCTCTCCCCTCCTTCTCCATGCCAAACCACCTTCTCCCCTTGCTCTCCATGTCCAAAATGGTTTTGGACCTTGGTTGGTGCGATTCAGATCAAAGAAAGGCGATCAAAAGCAAGAAGGCTGCACTGTTGCAAAGTACGACTGCAGATCTTCAAAAGGAGTTTTGAAGATCCTCTAGATTAGATCCAGATCTAATTCTTGGAGATGTGATAGAGAAGAAGAGGATCACTAGATCCAACCCAAGTGGATACCGGTAGAGGCCAGACGCTTACGTGGCTAAGATCCAGAACCTTCCGCTACAAACAGGATCATCAACAGGGTAATAGGATTACCCAGATCAGATAAATTAAATTTGATTTAATTTATCTTTTAATTTTATTTTATTAAAATAATAAGAATCAGATATGAAACATATCAAAATCTGATTGAGATCAAGAAAAAATTTTTGAAATATATCTCTTGATCTGATCAGATCTGAACGAACCTGGACCAGGAAATCAGGATTTCCTTCAACTGGTATCAGAGCCATGGTTCTAAAATTATTTAGATCAGATTTTGAATTTATTTTAATTATAAAATAATTGATTTTAGATGTCACATGATATGTGATTAGATCTGAAATCAGAAAAAATTAAAATTAAATAATTTGGATCTAAGATTAGAAGATATGCATGACTAGTTCTAGAATAGAATAGTTCTATAGAATATTCTTGCATATTTTTGATTTAATCTGATTAAATCATATTTTAGATCTTTTTATTTACTATTATTTGATATTATAAGTATTATAATAACATCTAAAAAATAGCAAATAAAAATTATTTAATTTTTGAATATCATATGAGATATGATTGATGCATGTCTAGACTAGTTGTAGAATAGTTCTACATAATTGTCTAGATTAGAATCTATTTTGATTAGATCAATTTAAATCTAATTTTTTAGATTATTATGAGATAATGTAGATCTGAAAACATGCATGATTATGATACATGAGATGTATGCAAAATATGCCATGATTAGATCTACTTTGTATATGAGATATATGATATAGATCTGATACTATTTTGTAGTATTGAATGTTCCTGATTCAAAGGCGTTCCTCTTGGCCGTCCGATCATAAGAACGAAGAAGAGTTTAAAGGCCCTCTCTTCCCATTCGATGGGGTGTTCTTATGATGTGTAGGGGTGCTGCGTGTTCGTCCTTAATCAAAAACCCAAAACTTACTTTCTGCAAAATCCTAGATCCTGAAACCCTAGGATTTATTGTGCATATTTTGTTTATGAACCCTACTTAAATTAAGAATTAAGTTTATGGAATATTAATTAGGTCTAAAATTGAGAATTTTAGATCTAAGACATATTCATAATACTGGGTTCGGGCTTGGGTAGCTCAATTAGGTCTAAGCGGTTGATCAAACCGAATCAAGAGTTGGTTAGATGGGATCAACAATGCTTAAATTGACCAGCCTAATAGGATTAAGTCTGGGTCAAGATCGAGTCACGATCAAGTAAGACCTAATTAGGCTCAGAGGTTAGAGTCTAGATTATAGGCTAACCCAATTAGTTCTGGCTCAACAATTTGGTGTCTAAGGTAAGTTTGGCATAGACGACCGACTGGTTTTTAATTGGAAGCTACTCGACCTGAATGCGTTCTTGTACGAGTTAATGGCATATTCCTTCCATCGGTCTCACTTACCTGGCCATATCTGTTGACACAGTTCTGATCTGAGGTGGTCAATAATCCGAGCTAACCCATGCCACTAGGTTAGTCATAATTGTTATGACTAAGCCAAGTCTAGTTTAATGAGACCTGAATCAATTCTTCCTAAGGAAAGATTAAGTCTAAGGTCTTCCACCATTGTAGATGTGCGGGCCCTTCCCGGGGTTGATTGTTCTCGACTGGATACAGTGGCTCAGTTGCACCGAGAAGATGCAACCATGTCTATTAGGCATTGGATGCTATGGGCTGGAGGATGAGTTGGGCTCAATATTCCGGATACGGTGAGAGACTCAATTAGGAACCCAGTCTATGCAAATGGTGGGTCTGACTTAACTAAGGAGTGGATCAATATTCTGGATACGGTGAGATTCATGAATTAGAGACCAAGTTTGGGTGCACCATGATTAGAGAATCATTGAACAAGAGTTGTTCACTCATTGGCTAACCCATCACCAATAACTGTTAGGTGAGGTGATGAGTCAGTTGGTGAGACCGCACCACCCACTAGAAATCATTAATCGTGGAGATTTTTGCATCTCTACAGAGGGAGTGTAGGGATCCGAGAAAATAGTGGGAGCTAATTTGTTTAAAAATAAAATCCCTAAATAAATTGGTTAAGTCAAAATTACAATATCTAACTAGAATCTTTGGACTCTCTATAGGAAAATGTCTGCGTCCAACCCATTGGCACGTATCCTGGACACACATAGACTGATCGGACCTAATTATAAAGATTGGCTCAGGAACTACAAAATTATTTTGGGTTCTGAGAAGTTAACCCATGTTTTGGACCAGGACCCTCCCACATTACCAGCCCGTCCATCTGTTGAACAGAGAGCGTCTCTGAAAAAATGGATTGACAAAGATAATAAGGCCAGATATTACATGTTGGGCTCGATGTCTGATGAGCTCCAGCGCCAACATGAGGATATCGGGACTGCTCGCCAAATGTTGGCTCACCTGCAGGAGATGTTTGGTGAACAGAGTCGCGCAGCCAAATATCAAGTCACAAAATGACTTTTTAAGGCTAAGATGCGTGATGGGCAGTCAGTCCAAGATCACTGTCTGATAATGATCAAGGATATGGAAGAGCTTGAGAAGCTCGGTGTGAAGTTGGACTTGGACCTGCAGAACGATATCATTCTGCAATCCTTGACTGATGCATATGGACAATTCATCATGAATTACCACATGCATAAACTTCAGAATTCCTTGGCCGAATTAATGAATATGCTGGTTACCGCTGAGCTTTCTATGAAAGGTTCTAAAGGCTCAGTTCTTGCTATGGAACGGACTTCTTCCAAAAGAAAGTCTTCTGAAAAGAAAAAGAAGTCTGTGAAAAAGCAAAAGGTGGAAGGATCAAAGAAGAAGAAGGCAGAGCCGAAGAAGAAGGCCGATGTCAAAGGAAAGTGTTTCCATTGCAACAGCGACGGCCATTGGAAGCGAAACTGCCCTACTTACCTGGCCACCCTGAAGAACAAGAAGGAAGGTCCTTCTGGAGGTATGCTCGTTATTGAGTCTAACCTTACGATTTCTTCTGCATCCAGTTGGGTGCTTGACTCTGGTTCTAGTGCTCATCTGTGCACTTTCATGCAGGGTCTTGAGGATAGCAGGAGGCTGAGGGATGGAGACATGATCCTACATGTTGGTAATGGAGCAAGAGTTGCTGCAGTAGCCTGTGGGAACATACCCTCTTCGATTACCATCTGGTTTAGACTTAGTTTTGAAAGACTGTTATTTTGTGCCTGCAGCTAGCAAGAATTTGATTTCTGTTTCATGCTTAGCATAAGAAGGTTATGTGATCACCTTCTTTAAGGACCATTGTAACATTCTTTATGAAAGAAATAAAATTGCAAATGGTTTCCTTATTAATGGTCTTTATCAGCTACATATTGATGTACCTCTTCTAACTATCAAGCAAAACGTGAATGCCAAACGACCTAGGGATAGTCCAAACGACAGATATCTATGGCACTTGAGATTAGGTCATATAGCAGAAGATATGATCAACAAATTGGAGAAAAATGGGCTATTGAGTCCGTTGACTTCTGAGTCATATCCAACTTGTGAATCCTGTCTTCAAGGCAAAATGACTAAACTCCCTTTTGTTGGACATGGGGAGAGGGCCATAGATCTCCTTGCCCTAGTACATACAGATGTGTGCGGCCCATTTGATGTGCCGGCTAGAGGCAATTTTGTCTACTTCATTATCTTTACTGATGATCTGTCTAGGTATGGGTATGTGTATCTTATGAGACACAAGTCTGAAGCCTTTGAAAAGTTCAAAGAATTCAGACATGAAGTAGAAAAACAAACAGGAAAACCCATTAAGGTTCTTCGATCAGATCGAGGAGGTGAATACCTTAGCCGAGAATTCCTAGACTATCTCAAGGATAATGGCATAGTCTCTCAATGGACTCCACCATGAACACCTCAACTCAATGGGGTTTCAGAATGGAGAAATCGGACTCTATTGGTTATGGTTCGATCCATGATGAGCTTCACAGACCTCCCTGATTTTCTTTGGGGACACTCATTGTTAACTTCAATTTATCTACTGAATAGGGTTCCCTCTAAAACCATTCCTACCACACCGTATGAGATATGGCATGGTAAGAAACCAAGTCTGAGTCATCTCAGAATTTGGGGATTGTCCGACTCATGTCAAAAGACAACAAGCGGACAAGTTAGAGTTTAGGTCCTTCAGAGCTCGATTCATAGGATATCCTAAAGAGTCATTAGGATACTATTTTTACATTCTAGAAGACCACAATGTGATTGTGAGTCGACATGCCATATTTCTTGAAAAATAGTTTATTCAAGATAGCGGCATTGGAAAATAGATCAAGCTTGATGAGAAAGTCTCACAAGTGAAACGAGCTAAGGACCAATTGGAACCAAATCAGGTTGAGCCAATAAGAACACTACCTCCTCCACCTCGTAGATCGGAAAGAGTTTCCCGTCCCCCTGAAAGATACTTAGGTATTATTTCAGAGGAAGTAGAGGAAATGTTCCTCGTTGGTAATGGTGCTCATGGTGATGATCCCAAAACCTACAATGAGGCGATATCAGATATCGACTTTGAGAAATGGCTAGAGGCAATGCAGTCAGAAATTGACTCGATGCACTCAAACCAAGTCTGGACCTTGGTAGATCCACCAGAAGGTATAGTACCTATTGGATGTAAATGGATCTTCAAGAGAAAGATTGGTGCAGATGGAAATGTGGAGACATTCAAGGCTAGACTAGTGGCAAAAGGTTATAGTCAATGCGAAGGCATTGACTATCAGGATACCTTTTCCCCAGTGGCTATGCTAAAATCCATCCGCACATTGCTTGCCGTTGCGGCCTATTTCGATTATGAAATATGGCAAATGGACGTGAAAACGGCATTCTTGAATGGATATCTTGAGGAAGATATCTATATGGAACAGCCGCTAGGTTTCACATCCAGTGATACTGATCACAAGGTTTGCAAGCTGCAAAGGTCCATATATGGACTTAAGCAAGCATCTCGGAGCTGGAACACTCATTTCAATGATGTGATCAAAAAGTTTGGTTTCATCAAAAATGAAGAGGAACCATGTGTTTTCAAAAGGGTCAGTGGGAGCGCTGTTGTCTTCCTCGTATTGTACGTGGATGACATCCTCCTTATTGGGAATGATATTCCCATGTTGACATCAGTCAAGATGTGGTTGTCCAAGGAATTCTCCATGAAAGATCTAGGTGAAGCATCCTTTATTCTAGGAATTAAGGTCTATAGGGATAGACCGAATAGGATGCTAGGACTTTCACAGAAGATGTACATAGAGAAAGTACTAAAGAGGTTTAGTATGAAAACTCTAAGAGGAGATTAATACCCTTCAGACATGGTATTCATCTTTCCAATGAAGATGTGCCCTCAGCACACCTGAGGAAATAGAACGCATGAGCAAGATCCCTTATGCTTCTGCAATAGGGAGCCTCATGTATGCCATGCTATGTACACGACCTGATATAGCCCATGCTGTGAGTGTCACAAGCAGATATCAGTCAAATCCAGGTGAAGAACACTGGACTTTTGTGAAATGTATCCTTAAGTACTTGAGAAGAACTAAGGATCTGATGTTGATTTTTGGTAACGAAGAACTCCATGTCCAGAGATACACAAACTCGGATTTCATGACCGATATAGATGATCGAAAGTCGACATCTGGCAGTCTGTTTGTGTGCAATGGTGGAGCTGTCAGCTGGAAGAGTTCCAAGCAAATGGTGATAGTAGATTCCACCATGGAAGCAGAATATATCGTTGCATCAGAGGCTGCGAAGGAAGCATTCTGGTATAAGAAGTTTGCTGCAGAAATCAGGAGTAATGCCATCAGATGCCATTCCTCTATACTGCGACAACAATGGCTGCCATAGCCCTTGCTAAGGAGCCAAGGTCTCACCATAAATCCAAGCACATTGAGCGGCGATACCACCTCATCCGCGATTACCTCGAGAAGGGTTACGTTGAGGTCAAGAGAGTCAACTCCGCAGATAATGTGGCAGACCCACTTACAAAGCCGTTGGGCCAGCAGAAGATCGAAGCCCACCTTGAGAAGATGGGACTTAGACTTGTAGCCAATTGGCTTTAGGACAAGTGGGAGATTGTTAGATATATGTGCCCTAGAAGCCAGAATTGGCTGACACTTGTAATACACTTCTAGGGGCAAAATTATAATTTTGACTAAATGCAATAAATGGGTTATTTTCTATCACATATGTGTATTTAGTGTCTGTGATACATCCTTTGAGTTAATGGTAATGATAATTCATATTTTTAAGAGTTGAAAATTTAAGACATGAATAATCATTATTAACTCATAAAATTGCTCCCGACCATAGGATCATCATGAGGATGGTGATTGATCCTGGAAGGTTGGTGTACAATCGCTTCTCTTTAGTAGATGAGTCTTGAGTCTACGGTGTGGAGACACGGAGCGAGAGTATAGGATACTCGTTAGAGAACGAGGGCACTGAGCGTGACCACCTCGAGTAGTCATTAGGGAGTCTACCTTCTCGTCAATGACTGACTCGATGCTGCAGTAGTGTGTCTGGTTCTTTGACCTGAGGTGCATCGGTAGTTCACCTTGAGGGTGTTATAGTTTGACTACACCATTACTCGGTCTCCTAGCCATATGGAACCCTGAGGTGTATGTTGGCTATGACATGTTCATTGTAGGAACTGGATGGCATCAAGATGGAATCTATCTACCTCGGTGGTAGAGGAGCAGCCCTATGATAATCATGAGAATCAAGTCCAGAAGCCCATGGCCATGGCAGAGTGAAATAATAGAAAGAGTTTCTATTTAGATTTTCACATTGGACTCGAATCGAATGATTACATCATATGACAGAGACTAGGGTTTGACGAGTTTACCTTAACCCTAATCTGATCGGGGCTCAAGATAGAAGAACTTGAATCACACAGGTTAGCTGCACCAAGAGGTTCGCATTCAAGCTCTGATGGGTTGCCACCATATACTGCTAGGTGTCACTGGTGGATTTTGGGAGCAATTAGAATGATTTAGATGATCGATCATTCTAGCTGTTCGAATCAGAAGAGTTCTGATCCATCGAAAGGAGTTTTGATGATGTCGATGATAGAGATCATGACATATCCCATTACCATACAGAACTGAACCTAACTAGGTCACACAAATAAGGGTTTGAATCTGGTGATCATCAATTGAACTGATCTAGTTCAATTGATCTGAATGAGATTCAATTAGGTTCAAGGAAATCGTGCTAGCACTCGATTGAACCTAACGTTCTTCTTTTGCTATCATAAATAAGTTGTCCTGTCTGAGCCAAAGGAGTTTGTGCTCAAACAGAGGCCTTCATATGGTCTGACTGGAGGTTGTCCAAGTTAGAAAAGGTTGTCTTATTTGTAAGACACTACCTGCCATTTTTGGTCACCTACCATTTCTTGTTCTTTGACTTTGGTCAAAAGTCTACCTTTGACTGGTCAAACGTTGACCATTGACACTTTGACTTTTGACCACATGTCATGCACCTATTGGAGAGCTGGTGGGGGCCTGTCCCCCTATCAGAACCTGGCAAGGAGAAGGGTGCACGCCACCCTAGGCGTGTGCCCAAGTTGGAGGCGCCTAGGAGTCCTTGTTGGACAAGGACTCCATCTCCTTTTTGGATTCCAATTAGAGTTCTTCTAAGAACCAACTTTGACTGGTCTTAGGCACCCTCTAAGGAGGAATCCAGGGGACTCTATTCCCACCAATCAGATTTAGATCTGATTTCACAAAGGGTTGTGATTGGTTGGGAATAAGAGAAGCTGGATCACAGTCAGTTTATAAATAAGACCCTGTGCCCAACTCAATTAATAGATTCAATTAAGAATTGAAAACCCCACGCCCCAAGGCTGCCTCTCCCCTCCTTCTCCATGCCAAACCACCTTCTCCCCTTGCTCTCCACGTCCAAAAGGGTTTTGGACCATGGTTGGTGCGATTCAGATCAAAGAAAGGCGATCAAAAGCAAGAAGGCTGCACTGCTGCAAAGTACGACTGTAGATCTTCAAAAGGAGTTTTGAAGATCCTCCAGATTAGATCCAGATCTGATTTTTGAAGATATGATAGAGAAGAAGAGGATCTCCAGATCCAATTGAGTGGATATCGGTAGAGGCCAGACGCTTGCGTGGCTAAGATCCAGAACCTTCCGCTGCAAACAGGATCATCAACAGGGTAATAGGATTACCCAGATCAGGTAAATTAAATTTGATTTAATTTATCCTTTAATTTTATTTTATTAAAATAATAAGAATTAGATTTAAAACATATGAAGATCTGATTGGAATCATGAGAAAAATTTTTGAAATATATCTCTTGATCTGATCAGATCTGAACGAACCTGGATCGAGAAATCAGGATTTTCTTCAGTTCGGGAGTAGCTTATCACCCTCATATGGAAGAATGCCGACATGTTCGCTTGGGTCCCAGCGGATATGCTAGGGTTTGATGCCAAGGTCATGGAACATCGGCTAGTTGTCGATCCTAAATATAGGCTGATTAAAGAAAAAAATTAGGGCCATGCACCAAAAAGGCAGAAGATGATAGTGGAAGAAGTGGATAAACTCCTCAAAGTCGGATTCATCTGAGAAGTCTACTATCCAAGTTCGGTTTCTAATGTGGTCCTGGTCAAGAAGGCCAATGATAAATGAAGAATGTGTATTAACTTCAAGATGAATAAGACCTGCCCAAAGGATAGCTACTCCCTGCTCAGAATTGATCAACTAATGGATGCAACCTCAAGTCATGAGCTCCTTACCTTTATCGATGCCTTTTTTGGCTACAATCAAATCCAGATGGCACCAGAGGATGAGGAGAAAATTGCTTTTATTACTGACCATGGTCTTTATTGTTACAAGGTCATGCCCTTCGAGCTTAAAAATGCTGGCGCAACCTATCAATGCCTGATCAATAAGATCTTTAAAGAGTAGATCGATCGCAACATGAAAGTCTACCTGGATGATATGCTTGTCAAGAGTCGGACCTCATCCAGTCACATCATCAATCTTGAAGAGACCTTCAACACCCTTTGAAGATACAAGATAAAGCTGAATCCGACTAAATGCGCCTTCAGAGTGACCTTAGGAAAATTCTTGAAGTTCATGGTCTCAAGGCAGGGGATCGAGGCTAATCTAGAGAAGATCCGAGCCATCCAGGAGATAACCATCCTAAAATCAATAAAAAAAGTTCAACACCTGATCGAAAAGATGGCATCCTTAAATTACTTTATCTCAAAGTCGATCGAGCGATGTATGCCCTTCTTCTAGGTCCTCAAGCAATTGAAGAACTTCTACAAGACGGCAAAGTGCCAACAGGCATTCGAAGAACTCAAGAGCTACCTCGATTTGCCTCCACTATTGGCAAAACCTAAGCTTGAAGAAGAATTATTTTTGTACCTAGTGATCTCTTTTGAAGCCCTAGCAGTGGTCCTGATCAAGGAAGAGGCAAAAGTGCAACGGTTGATCTATTACATGAGCTGAGTCTTGAGAGATGTGGAGATCAGGTACACTAAATTAAAAATATTAACTTACGCTCTTCTGATTGCAGCTAGGAGATTTTGACCCTACTTTCAGGGGCATACCATAATACTCCTCACTGACCAATCAATCAAAGTAGTTCTTCATCGAATAGATGCGTCTGGAAGAGTAGTGAAATGGGCAATTGAACTTATAGAATTTGATATCAACTTTCAACTTCGACCATCAATCAAAGCCTAAATACTGGTAGATTTTATAATGGAATGTACTATTTTGGATGAAGTCAGGCTTGAACGGAATGAAACCAGCATTTTACAATTGCAGTCGAGCTCCTCTAAAGAAAGAGCCAACCTTCCTAAAAGTTTTTGGGCCTTATATATTGACTGCTCATCTATTGCTTCTGGTGCGTGCGTAGGGCAGATCTTGGTTAACCCGAAGGGAGTCATTGCTGAATATGCACTGTGCTTTAAGTTTCTTGCGACTAATAATGGGGCCGAATATGAAGCTCTAATCGTTGGGTCAAAGATAGCAAAAGAGTTGGAAGTGGACCGGCTCCAGGTCTACAGTGATTTTCAATTGGTGGTCGAATAAGTTGGTGGCAATTATGATGCTCGAGAAGAAAGCATGATAAACTATCTCAAGCATGTGAAGAACTTGATCCCGGCATTCAACTATTTTGACATCAAGCAGATCCTAAGAGTAGAAAATACTAGGGCCGACTTTCTCTCTAAGTTGACGACGTTGGCCCTAATTGAGTTGCCCAAGGAAGTCTTCTTCAATGTTTTGAAATATCCAAGCTCAGAAGAGCGATAGTCTGTAATGCAGGTTGACCATGAGCCATGTTGGATTGACCACTAGTTGCTTATCTTAAAGATGGAGTTCTTCCTTATGATCTAAAAGAAGCTCGAAAACTCAAAAATTGAGCCCCCCAATATATTTTGTATGAAGGCAAGCTATATAAAAGGTCATATTTCTTACCGCTCTTGAGATGTCTCCGACCTTTAGAAGCGACTTTGCATTATGGGAGGTGCATGAAGGAATCTACGGAAGTCTTGTAGGGACCAGATCCTTATCGCACAGACTACTTCAATAGGATTACTATTGGCCAACATTATACCATGATTCTATAGAATATGTCTGAAAATATGATCGCTATCAAAGAAATATAAATATCCAAAGACAACCAGCCTCCAAGCTTACACCCCTGAGTGCCCTATGTCCATTTGCACAATGGAGCATGGATATACTCGGACCTTTTTCAATGGCATTTGGACAGTGGAAGTTTCTCCTGGTAGCAATCGACTATTTTACAAAATGGGTTGAGGCCGAGCCTCTGGCAAAAATCACTAAAGCAAAAGTGTAGGACTTTGTCTGGAAGTTGATTGTTTGTAGATTTAGCTTGCCTCGAATCCTCATAATAGATAATGGGTGACAGTTTGCTAGAACAAAGTTTGCCAAGTTCTGTGAAGACTTAAATATCATCCATCATTTTACATCAGTAGCCCATCCACAAGCAAACGGTAAAGCTAAAGTAACCAATAGAATCCTGCTCCAGGGTATCAAAGCAAGAGTTGAGAGAGCAAGGGGGACCTGGGTAGATGAACTCTATCATGTGCTCTGGACATACCAAACTACCCAAAGACTACCAACTGGAGAGACTCCCTTTGCCTTAGCCTTTGGAACAGAAGCAGTCATTGTAATAGAACTCAAGCTCCCGTCAACACGAATCATGGCATTCGATGAGCAATGAAACTCATAGGACCTCAGGGCTAACCTTGACTTATTGGAGGAAAAAAAGAAAAAAAGCTCAAATTCGGATGGCAATCCACAAGCAAAAAGAAGCTCGCTACCATAACTCTAAAGTCAAAGGCAAAGTATTCAGAGTCGGGAACTTAGTACTTTGACGAGTAGCCATTTCTCAGCCTCAAAATTAGAAAAAGCTGGCCACTAATTAGGAAGAACCCTATGAGGTTAAGAAAGTTATCCGACCTAGGACATATTATCTGAAGAAGCTAGAAGGAGCCGATCTATCCCACCCATGGAACTCGAAAAACCTACGAACATATTATCGATGACTGGGTGGCAACAAAATTCCTCTACTTTAACATTCCGATCCTTATTACAAATCTGTAATGATAGAAAATAACTTTCTGAATTTAACCATACGATAAAGATGGCCACGTTAGGAACAGGAGGAGAACCTCATCCTAACATGAGCAAAGTCGAAGGCCTCGTTAATATAAGACGAGATGAGGGGAGAGGCCCTTCCAGTGGCCCTAATGTGCCCCTACGGCCACATTTGGAATAGGAGGAGAACCTCATCCTAACATGAGCAATACCGAAGGTCTTGTTAGTCTAAGACGAGATGAGAGAGAGGCCCTTCCAGTGGTCCTAATGTGCCCCTATAGCCACGATAGAAATAGGAGGAGAACCTTATCCTAATGTGAGCAAAGCCAAAGGCCTCGTTAATCTAAGACGAGATGAGAAGAGAGACCCTTCCAGCAGTCCAAATGTGCTCCTACGGCCATATCAGGAATCGGAGGAGAACCTCATCCTAACATAAGCAAAGCTGAACGCCTCATTAATCTAAGATGAGATGAGGGAAGAGGCCCTTCTAGTAGCCTTAATATGCCCATACGTTCATGTTAGGAATAGGAGAAGAACCTCATTCTATCATGAATGACATCGAAAGCCTCATTAAACTGAGATCAGATGAGAAAAAAGACCCCATCAACGGCCCTAACATATCCCTATGATCATGCAAGAAATAGAAGAGAACCTCATCCTAACACAAGGAAGGCCAAGACCTTCTTAATCTAAAATGAAGAAAAGAGAAAAACCATACCGACGATCCTTATATGTATCCTCCCTGTGGCTATGTCAAATACGAACGGGAGAGCCCTACCCAAGTTCATGGAAGGGACCCTAGCTTGGCATCCACAACAAGTATCTCACTAGAAAATAAAGCAAAAAAAAATGAGATGAAGAAAGCGAACATTAACCAGCGTCAAATCCATATTAGATAATAATGAAAAGGGTACCATTTTATTGCAAATATTAAGTTCTTTACAAGCAAAAAATAAAGGTCTATAAGACCAGTTACAAAAGTAAGAAAGAAAAGGCCAAAGCTCTAAGAGGGATCTGACTCCTCAGACTTCGGACTGCTTGCCATCACCAAGGACTCTTTCAGGCTGGCAATCTCCTCCTCGAGCTCCTTTCTCCTTGTCAACTTATCACAAAACATCTTGTCAGCCTTTCAGTAGTTCTCTTTCGATTCACGCAACCTTCTCCTCAAAACTTTCGACTCAGCCTCAGCATCCTTGACAACTTGTTGTTCACAAACCAACTGAAGCTTCAATTGCTGAACTTTAGCTTTCTCAACCTGGACTGATTTTGGAAGTTTGCCCATAAATCTCTTCAAGGAGGCAATCTTCTCTGAATCGCTACTTGTACTGGATTGATGATCGTCGATGAGCTGCTGCCGAAGTCGGGCCACCTCACTGTTGGCCATTCGGAGTTGGTGCTCAAGCTCAGATATCCTCTTACACCAACCCAATCAATAGCTATTGTAGGCAGACTCAGCATCAAGCAGCTACTTCTAAAGCATAGAGAATCTCTGAGATCAATCCCACTCATACCGAACTTTATCAGAGGACCATGGCGAACTCCCTTCCAACAATCAAATTTTCTCTTTCACCATCTTAAAATCAACTTCAAGAGAGCCGACCTTTGTAGTTAACATCCAAAACTTATCGTTGCCGCTTTTCATAAGTTCAGCCAACTCATTCTCAAAGTTATCCTTCTTGATGTTGAAGCTCACAAAGTCTTTCATGTGTAACTTGCGGAGACGAGTGACCTCAATTGTCACCTTTGAAGCATTTTTTCTGGATCTCTGAAGTTCATCTTCCATCTTCTTCAACTTTTTCTTCAGGTAATGAACCTTCCTCTTTAAACTTTTGATTATGAGTTTTATAGGATGCCTTGAGGTAGTGGCTCGATGTCATCTGGAGATGATTGGCCTTGATTGCGATCGCTGGAAGGGTTCTGAATGACGTTCTCCATGACATAAGTGTAAAGGAAAGAAAGTTCATTTTTATTTCTTAAAATATTTGAGTATAACAAAAAGAAAAGAAAGAAAAGTACAAGTAATCAGAGATTTTTTATCTTGACTGGTTCAACAGTAGGTGAGGTCAATGCATTCCTTGCAGCCTCAGGCTCGACTACATGTCCTAGAGCTTTAGAGGCAGGTTCAGTAATAGGAGAGGTGGCCTTAGTGTTAGAAGGGCCAGCTTCTTCACTGAGCTCGCCTATCAGAAAGTTGATATCTACCTCTGGAAAGTTCTTCGCAACCCTTCCCGTGCAGATCTCAAGTCCCTCCAGAAAAGCCTCCTAGGCGAAGGCAATCTTGACGTCTTCCATTACTTTGGAGCACTTGAAGGCCTCGACAACCCTCTCCTTCTCAGCGCTGACCTCCTCTTTGGCCTTCTTTCTTTAGTCCTTTGAGAGAGTCAAGGCCGCCCTCAGTTCTATGGAAACCTCCTCTTCTCTCCTCAATGCCTCTCGAAGGTGATCGGCTTCCATAGTTTATTCCTCCGAGGTCATCTTTAAATGTTTGACCTCGGTCTGAACCCTTTTTGTCTCCACCTGAGCCTCATGGAGGGCCTTAGAGAACATGACTTGATGGAGATCAACCATCTTTGAATGGGCAAACAAGTAATACCCTAGCTGTAGGATAGAAGAAAATTAAGTCAGAGCTCCATGAGTACATCCCACATTCGATCAAGTTCGAAGGTATTAATTACCTCGAGAAAGGCAGCAAAAAACTCATCAAACCTTTTGGCATCCTCCTTCCCAACCATTTTATCTACAATATGCGAGAGGATGCTACCCTTCATCAGGGATTGGACAACCTCTCGATCATCCAAAGAAACTCGCTCCTGACTAGAGCCCTCACCACTCGAGTTTTCGACCATCCTCCTTACCCTTTCTCTAATGGCTTCCTTTTTCTTCTTTTTCTTCTTAATGGCCTCGCACTGTTTAAGAGGTGTGAGGGCCGCGTCCACTTGGGGTAGGATTGAATTTGGTGCTGCCACATCGGCCTCCAAGATGGATGCTGCCTGGATCTCACGATCGAGATCGGCTCATCAGTGTGAGCTTTTTTTGATATTTTCTTGATGGAGCTGCCCTTCCTCTTGAGGGATTTAATCCCCACAGTCAGACAGTTTTACTCCCTAGGAGTCATTTCTGTAGAAGAAAAAAACTCAAGTCAGAAAAAGAAACAAGACCATACATAATTGGCAGGCCATAAAGAACTACCTACCGAGTTGAGAGGACTAAGACCAAAGTTGAATAAGGTCTGATTATCTAGCAGCCTGAAGATTGGAGGAGCTTGGTAGTTTTTGAGCTTATCGACCGAATCTCGATCCTCTTTCTCAAGTTCGAGATCTCGATGGATGGAATCCCTAATGTCGTCCTAGGAAGAAAGTCCTAGCTCTAAAGAAGGATATGAGATGAAGAAGAACTTCTCCTTCCAATTGTGAATGGAAGAAGGGGCATCCTTGAGTAACCCCTTCTTGTCGAACTAGAGAGATGCATACCATCAATCTTTGGTGGTCGGATGATGCTTGAAGGTGAAGAAGTTACGAAATAAGGAGATGGAAGGTCGGACGTCGGCCATTGTACACAAGGAGAGAAATCCTATGATAAATCTAAAGGAGTTTGGTACCATAGAGGTGAAGAAAATGTTTAAGAATTTGAACAAGTTGATTACAAAAGAAGGTATCGGTAACCAAAGTCCTGCCCGGAGGGTTTCAACATATAAACAAGTCTGGGCAAGAGGAGGAGAACAGGCTCGGTCATTAGGATCAGGAAGTTCAAGTTTGTAATCGAAGGAATTCTAAATTGGATCCTAATCAATGAAAGGTCTTCAGGCCAAAGTTTGCAGGGGATGGTATCAAGGATAAAGGATGACCGAGGTACTTCTACAAATTTGGGGTCCATATGAGGAAGATTCATTAAAGCCAAATGAGCCAAACTTCTAGAACCAGTCGACCAAGATTCTTTAGAGGACATGAGGATCAAATCAAAGTGAAGAAAATCCCTGGAAAATTGAAGAAAATAGAATCCAAGACTTTCTCAAAGAAACCAAATGGGTAGAGATGCTAAAAGACACAAGTAATCAAAAAAAGAGATTCAGAAACTGACCTAAATCGATGGAGAATAACAAAGAGGTGGCAAGCTTGATGAAAAGCGAAGGAGAGAACCCCTAAGAATCGAAGAAGACAATGGAAGGTACTGGTGCTCTAGAACGGAAGGAAGAAGGAGACTAGAGGGAAAGAGAGGAGACCTGAGCGAGATGAAGTCCTTAAGGAAGAAGAAGAGCTTAAATAGTCACGAGAGTCCAAGATGGTTATGATTGCAAGTCTCCATTGATCAACCTCGAGCCAATGCATGTCCCAATCATCATAGTGGTAGATTGGCAATGGATAGAATCTTTATTATGCCATACCTAGAGTAGCGCTTTGATGCGAATTTTAAGAATTTATCTTTTTGGGTCACTTCATATTTAGCAAATTTCAGTGCCAGCGTAGGAAAAGTCAGGACCAGTTGCTCTATTGGCGCGAGAAAAGAAAAAGGACTTCGACACTCAAATTTCTTTACTCCCTTCGTTCAAATTTCGAACTCATGAGTAGGGAGACTTGTGTTGGGTGTAAACCCTTTCCTATCAAAGTCCAATAGGATGCTGAGCCTTGTGGTGACTTCATCCGGTGAAGATAACCATGCCTAATTCCAACGATTGAAGAGTTTTTGCTTAGGCACCAAGACTGCAATCCTCCAACCTGAATTTATTGACCGAACTTCTTCACTCCAATTCCAAGCTCCTTCAGATAGTTCTAGAACCTATGGGACATTGTATATTTTGCCGAGATGAGTTTGAACGGCAATGGCAGCCCCCAGAAAGCTGAGTAGAGGGCCTTATCATGGTCTGGTCCGGTCGACCTTGATGCTACTTGAACCTCCTCCTAACTAAAAATCCATCTAAGCTGTTTGACATTGGATCGATGCCAGATCAACAAAAATTCTCTCCAGACAAACTCCTACAATCTATGAAGAGTGGCAGGCCTCTGAATTCTTACACTAAGGACTTTGAATACGTAAGCAAAAGGACCTCATCTCCTCTTATTAACCTTCGGATGCCCTTGAAATCAGCTGAGCTTTAAAGTAACAAATAGATTATGAAAGTTTGCAGGTCATCCATCCATGATAATCTCTAGTCAGGTTCTCACTAGCCGATCTTTCCTCAATCGCTAGGCAGGTTCTCTCCAAGTAGACCTCCTACTCCATCCAGACAAGATTTTCCAATCAATCTCTTTTCAGTCAATCTTTTTTTGGATGCCAGACAAGCTTCCTTCAGCCGACCTTCTTCCAGTTGATCTCCTCCTGGAAGTTAGTTGATTTTCTTCTCGTCAACCCATGTCCACCTGAACTTCTTGCATCAGCTGGGGAGGACTTCATTGTTTATGTACACTCCTCAAGTAGACCTCCATCTAGATTCCTCTAGCAGATCTATTATCGGATTCCCCTAGCAATCAAGCTCCTTTGAGACTCTCCCAATTGTCGAACTCTTCCTACAATTAGGCTTCTTCAGGGCTCTCTCTAGTTGTGAAGAAGAGTTTTCTCTGGCCAAACTTCTTGAAGTTACCAAGAAGCACTCCTTTCGACGAAATTCCCTATAGTTATCTAGAAAGATCTCATCATCTATGCAAGTACAGCTCCCAACCTGCACACTAACGATCTTAAAGGAGTTCAAACTCTCCTGAAATCGATGAAGCTCGAAGCCCTTAACCACCAGCACCTACTTCCTCCAAACTTCAGCTATCAAATCCCAATGGACTGGTGCATCACAACAACGAACATCACTCTCCATAACAAACTCTACATGGCCCCAAGCAGCCCACTACCAGATAGTTATGATAGTCACTTTCAGTTTGCTACAGGCTCCATTTATAATAGGGATCCCCTAGATACATTTTCTTCAGGCTCTCTTCTCCTTCTCAACACTCTACTACTTTCTTCCCTGAGTACTCCATTTTTGTTGGCCAAAAGAGTTGACTTGATCATCGGAGGGTCTTGCCAGAGCCACCACCTCCAACTCCGATCGAGACTTATTTTGTAGATCATCGGTTACGACCTTCTCCTCTTCGACTCTAGCACTGATTCCAACGTCAATTAGATTTTGTACCAATAGATGGGATATTGATCTGCACTGAACGTGACCATTCCAAAGCACTCTACTGTCAAGAGTGTATCCGAAAGAATATGAGTATAAGTATCCTTCCAAACTAAGATCACCATGGTGACTTGTAAGCAACTCAATGTACTTTGGTATGGACTCTCTAAATTTGTAATTCAGTGATGGAAGATTTTTAGGTATAGTCATGTACTTATTAAGTTGGTGCATGATTCAAGAGGGGATTGACTACTCTAAGTAAAATTGAAAAAAATGTCTCAATGTGTTTCAATTTAGCAAAATCTTAGTCAGGATAATCCTTGTGATGAGTCATAGAATTGAGTAGGTTGAAACACTATAAGGATAAACTATCAAGAGTTAATAGTAAACTCTGAAGTTTTTCTAAGCATTATTGGCGAAGGTGATGAATTATATGGTAACTATATTCTAGTAGGTTATGAATATTACTTTACTATATTTAACTCTATCCAATCATCGAGTACCATGGCTAGATGGTCACTTTGATTGATATAGAAAATTTATTTCTATGCTACCGATTTAGTGTCGAACCTATAAGGTCACACATACAGACGTTTCGATTCGATTAGATGGTTGATCAATGATTAAAAATCATTCAAGAATATAATTATCAGTATGATTGATTATTAATTTAATATAATTAATTAAAAAAATTAATTAACAATCAAATTATTAATTAACTTAATTTAATTAAGTTATAAGGATTAGATCAAGATTAATTGAATTAGTGATAAGTATCATAAATAAACCAATAAAAGTATTAATTTATGAATTAATTTATTTTTATTTTAAAAAATTAATATTTTTATCATTTTTAGGAAATATTTTCATCAATAAAAGGAGCTTATTTTTTTGATTCAAACGAAATAAATTTAAAGCAAATCGAAGTTAAAATAGATCCGATATGAATTTTGAAAGAAAAAAATATAAATAAATAAAAAATTGGATCGGTTCAGTTGAACTCGGCCCAGTTCGCTCAACCGATCGGCCCGTACGTGACCAACCCGATCTGCTTGTGCGCAGCTCAGCCCGCAAGCAAACCAGGTCCAGCCCGCATGCAGCCTATGAAGCAAAGTCCACGCCTTCGGCCCAATTCCCCATTAGACATGATGTTTGCATGATGTCAAATTACACGAGGTCCATAGTGGACCGCTACAATATTTGGTCCATCATGGACCCTTAATAGGTTCACCATGAAAATACATAATGCACGGAGCATAGTTATAATTTCAGGTGGCATGTCAGGTAGTGATTCATTGTGATCTATAGTACACTCGGTCTAGACGGTCCATGGGCATAGTAATTATGCCATAGGATGGCTCAGGTGGTTCTCAGTCATGATCCAATGGATGGGATTAATTCCTAATTTGATTCAAATTCATCTAGCTCCCCTATGCGCCATCGGATGGCCTTGAGCTCTCTCGCCTGAGATCTGATGGTCAGATCTCGTCCAAAACTTGATCCGATGGCTGACCAAGTCCGTAGATTGATTCAGTTATCCAAAAAGCCATCCAACGACCAAAATAGCTCTATAGTGCATGATCAGATGGCCAATATTAATTCTGACTCAGTCTAGGCTTCTAACATTGATTTTTAGGCAATTTTGGGACCGTTCGATCTAAATTTAATGGCCAGAACTCATGGAACTCAATAGGACGCGATCCAATAGTGTTTTAAACCAATTTTTTCATGGGATTTCTCTACATATGCCGATCAATACTCCTATTTAGTATCACATTGCCTAGCAGCAAAGCTTCTCGCCCTTTGAACTCTATTTAAAGGGCACTAGGCCATCAAATCAAATTATTTTGATCAAAGAGAGGGGAAGGTATAGGGTGAGAGTCATGCTTGGGTTAAAGGCTACTTCAAGGCAATAGGTGCTGCAAAGAATAGCAGTCTCTATGCCATCTTAACGTCAACTCCAATCTGAGATCAAGATCAGATCCAAAGAGGAAGAAGAAGAAGATGCGAGCATACTCTGAAGAGTATGAAGGAAGAGAAGTTCATCAACCATCTTCCTGACGAGGCTATGCAGATCCACTTTACCACTTTATTATAGTTTTATTTATTTATTTATTATTCTTTTTAATTACATGTATTTAAATTATGAACTCTTATTTAATGTAAAATTTTATTTTTGTGCACTTTAAATTCATGCTTTTTACTTTTAGTTATAATTTTAATTTTTTTTATTTTTAATTACTCTTTATTTTTATTACAGGTAGATGCTAAGATCTAACTAGTGGATCTTAGTACCAAATTTATTTTTCTACATCATTTAATTTCTATTTTTTATTTATAATTTCTATTTTTTGACTTTAATTTTATTTTTAAATTTTTTTTTTTATAAAATCAAAGATTTCAAAACTAAAATACTACTTTCTCTATGGATTCGATCTGACTCGCTACTATCTATGTTTTTAATCATTTTTAAAAAGTCAAAATTAAACTAATAAACATGGTGTCCTAATGACAACATCGTGCTATTATTAAGCTTTTGGTGCCATTGCCAGAAAGGCACGAACATTAAAATTTTTTATTTCTTTATTTTTTTTATAAATAAATTATAAATAAAATTTTTGATCATTTTAATTTTTTGTAAATATTGCTTACTAACCTTTTCTAGTTTATTTTGTAGAAAAATAAAAAAAGAGAAGAAAATGAGCAAAAGAAAAAAGGGCAGGGTGGAAAGCTTCCAAGTTTGCTTGGTGAGATCAATCGTAACCGTAGATCTTTTTTTTATTATTTATTTTAATTTAAAATTAATTTAAAAAATATCCACTTAAACCTAATTAAGAGTTTTATGATAAGAGTAGAAATCCTAACTGCTTAGAGCATCCATTATATTAGTTTTTTTTTTTTTTTTGTGATTACTGGAGATAAGGTAAGCTTCTTAAGTTCAATTAGTTTCATCCATCTAATTTAGTTGCATAGAACCCCTTATCTAAAAGTATGTTGCCCAGCTAGACAATCCAAGAGAGAGAGGGGGGGGGGGCAATTGGTTTTAAAAATTTAAAGCAATTATGTGCAGAGATTAATTACTTAAGTGCAGAGAAAGTGAGTTATGAGAGCAAAAAAAGTAAATGTAAACACACACAAATAAAAAATTTTATAGTAGTTTGGTGCACTCCTAGCACCTACATCCACTCTCCAAGCAACATCTTTAAAAATTTTACTATAATCCCTCAAGATTACAGTCGAATAGTCTTTTTGGGTTCACTATCCCAAATTCAGTTGGTTTTTTCTTAGGTTCACCAACCACAATCTTTACAAGCCTCAATTAAGGCAATACAATCCAACAAATGGAATGTAAAAATCCAAATCCTTAGTTTCAGCTCCAATTGAAACCTAGAACATGAAGAAGAAGAAGATAGAAATTGTACAACACAAGATGCTCCTTAAATGCGCTGAGATGTTGTCGATGTAGTTCGATGATTGCCTCCTTAATTGCTAGGATTTATTGCTCTTGAGATTGCTTTAATGCTTGAGAGAACTTTGATGGAAGAGATTTGCTTATGAAAACTATGCGTTCTTGCTTTTTCTCTTTTTCTCTTATTTTTTTTTTTGTTCACCTTCAAAAGTTATTACTTTTTCTCTTTTATATCTAGATGATTTTCACCATGCTTGAAATGATTAAAGTCTAGAAAAAGCCTGAATCTGACTATTAGAGGAAGGAACTAGCTATTGGAAATGAAAAAACATGTTTTGGAACTATCCATTGAAGGCTATCGCTATGTTTTGAGATCTCTCGGATTGTCTCAAGATGTTTTGTTCAACTTTGAGTCCTCTCGATTTGATCAGGAGATGTCTCATTCTCAGGTGCCCAAAAATTAGCTTTCTGAAAAAATTTACCCCCTAAGATCGAGTCCTCTCGATTCTAATGGAGATGTCTCACCATGACTTCGAGATCCCTCAAGAATTCTTCAAGTCATCTTAGTCTCAGTACGCAGAAATAATATTTCTATCTTCTGAGATGAAGATGACTCCAGCTCAACTTAAGTCCTCTCAAAACTATGCTAGAGCCCTGTTCCACCATGCCAACTACCAAGAGATGTCTCAAAAATTTTTGGAGATATCTCGAAATTGCTCTAAGGCCATTTTCATGAGAAACTTGATACAAAATAAGATGTTTTGAGCTTGACTTGAATTGCACTTTATTTCTTTCTTGTTTTGGTCAAAAAGCTCTCTTTCTTCTGAACTTTGGAATACTTAAAATAAAATTTATCAATAATCATATGCTTTAATGTTTAGTCATCATCAAAATCACTTAGAGGGTCAACAATCTCTTTCTTTTTGATGATGACAAAACATTAAGCACTTCATAAAAATGTAAGCAATAAATAGCATGTATATTTAATACAAAAGGTAATTCTTTAATATAAAATATTCAATTTTTAAAGTGCTCAAGCATTTAATATTTTATCAATGCTCCCCCTTAAAGTGTGCTTTTTTTATTTATATAATATTAATTAATATGATTTTACCAGTATGAGATAAGTGATCCTTTCTTGTTATATTTTGCCTATGATTCCTTTTCAATTAAGATTGACATACATTTTCTCTCCCTTTTTGTCAACATCAAAATCATATGCATTAATGTAAAAGTTAATGAAATATTCATTGCAAAAAGAGAAGTACATTTCTAAGAAACATTAATTTCATTGCAAAAAGGAGAGATTACATCAACAAAGGTGTATATTGATTTACAAAAAAGACATCTAATCAATATACCAAAATTCAATACATAGAAAGAGGGAAAAACTAGACCAAATCTTCATTAGAAAGAAATTATATAATGGGTTCGGAAGCTGAACGGGGTCTAGTAGATGAAAGATGAGGGGCAGGTCAAGGAAAGGGGGTGGGTCGAGAGGACGGAGTTCAAGACCCAAGGTTTCCAAAAGGATCCATAATCTACCGAAGAGAGGCGATGATCACTTATGCACTGGTACACTGAGTGATAATTTTTTCTTCCACTCTCCTAGCAACCTTGGCAGTCTCAGTCATTAAAAGTTTCACTCGTGCAAATGATCCATGCTACTCTTTTTTCAATATTTTCAGTCTCTAAGATAAGCTACTAATCTACTGACTAAGCATCTCGATCTGCCTTTCAGTAAAAATTCTTTGCTCTTCAATGCATACTAGAATTTGATGTTTTAGTCCAGAGAGCAATTCAGTCATCTTAGCTGACACCCTCTCCATAACTTACTCCACAACTTGTTCTACCAATCTGTTCGAGCTAAAGTCAGGAGGTCGAATAGGAATTTGGCTTTGATGAACCTGAGGTGTGTGGGGGGATCTAGGGGCAGTGGCTGACGGACCAGCAGTAGAAGGAGAGCATGGAGGAGAAGGAGCTCTTTATTCCTTAGGTTCATTTCTAGCAATCACATCTTCATCTATTCTGACCCACCTATCTCCTTTCTTTACAAATTTCATTCTATGCAGTGTCCGTACATTTGGATAATCAGGTGAGCAAGTCCTTTGAAATCTTCACCTTCTAAATCTGTATGAAAGTCCTTGAAGATTAGGGTGAAGATTGTTCCATAAGAGAGACACGCCTTGCTTTTGTTTGCAGTATCCTTAATTTGTTGAAGCATTAGGAAGGAAAAGTTCATAGAAGTTCTTATTACCAAATAATACATAACTACAAGCTCTCTCTTCCATATCTAGTCATGTCTTCTAACTTTAGGAAAAATTATGTGAGTGACTATACTATACAGTAGCCTCATTCCTATAGAAAGATGGTTTGAAACTAATTGATCATTTTCATTTACATCATCCCTTTCTAAAACACACTGTAATGCTTCAATTTTTTTAGATAAATTCAAGTAACAAATTTCAGACCTTAGTACTTCTAACAGATGCCCTAATCTCTTTTCATCTAAAGTAATGTGAACCCCTTTCGCTAATTATTCAACTTTAGACTCTCCCTCAAACTTTAGATTATCAAAGTATTCTCTAATAAGATCCGGGTAGACTTTTACCTCAAGCGAATAGAGCTTTTCCCAACCTTGTTGCCATAACCATGTTCCAATATGGATGTTCTCCGGATCCAAGAACCCAAACTCCACCTTCCATCCGATAGGAATGCATCTGGTGGCAACAAACAAGCAAGAGAAAGATGATTGAGCTGCTGGAGAAACTTGAGAGCTATCCTGCTACCTCTTTGCCCTATTTTTAGCTGATGGAGTGATGGATGGTCTCTAGGCAGCGGTGGATTTTCTTTTCAGAGCCATTGGAATCTTAGAATCCAGCAAAAAGGGGAATGGAATAGTTATTTGGGGGATTGAAATGGGTTGGAGGGAGTTCGAGAGAGTTTGGAATGAGAGCTCTTGGTGAATGAAAAAGAGAAATAAAATGGAGGGCTTTATGGAGTTTTGCTAAGAAAGAGGGACTCGTGAAATTCAAGAAGTCTTGACATAAAGAGGGAAAGTCTCAAAAAATCGAGAAGCCTCAAGTTCCAGCCGAGATGTCTCAGATTATAATTGAGATGTCTCGAGTATAAATCAAGACGTCTTAAGAGCAAAAGCAGAATTTTAGATAGGATGAAATTTCAAACAGGATTTTCTTGATTTCACTAGGTAGAAATAAGGGTGTTAAGGATGGCAAGAGGAGACACAATACTTATTCAACAAATACAAGATAAAACAAATTTAGAGTGGATCATAAATTCCAAGTTTACCTCTGATTTTTAAAAATCTGTCTTCATTTAAAGGTTTTAAAAAAATATCAGCAAGTTGATTTTCAATTGAGACAAATTCAATTATAATATTTTTATTTTGAATATGATCTCTAATGAAATGATGTCTAATTTCAATATGCTTAGTTCTTGAGTATTGAAGAGGATTTTTTATTAAATTTATGGCACTTGTATTATCACACCTAATGGAAATATTATTTTGTTTAATTCCAAAATCTTCGAGTTGTTGCTTAATCCAAAGTATTGGTGCACAGCAACTCCCTGTAGCAACATATTCTGCTTTGACTGTTGATAATGCTACAGATTTTTTCTTCTTGTTATACCATGAAATTAACTTCAACTCGAGAAATTGGCAAGTATCACTAGTACTTTTCTATCTATTCTACATCCTCCATAATCAGCATCAGAGTATCCTATTAATTCAATAGAGGATTGTTTTAACTAGATACCATAATTCTAAGTTATATGTATTAACTAGATACCTAAAAATTCTTTTTACAACTAATAAGTTTGATTCTTTAGGATTTGATTGGAATCTAGCACACATGCAAATACTAAATAAGATATAGGTCTATTTGTAGTTAGATAAAGCAAAGATCCTATCATACCTCTATAAAACTTTTCATTTATAGTTTTACCATTTTCATCTTTGTCGAATTTGCATAAGGGGCTCAATGGTGTACCGATCTCCTTTCCATTAGCCATATCAAACTTTTTTAGTATTTTCTTGATATACTTAGTTTGGTTGATGAAAATATCTTCCTCTGATTACTTAATTTGAAGCCCGAGGAACAAGATTAGCTCCCCCATCATGCTCATTTCAAATTCATCCTGCATTAACTTAGCAAAATCTTGACAAAGATCCTCTTTAGTAGCTCCGAATATGATATCATCCACATAAATTTGAACTACAAGAAGATCATTATTTTTTTAAAAAAAATAGTACAATGTTCACACTATCTCTAGTAAAATTATTTTGTAATAGAAATTTACTTAGCCTCTCATACCAAGCTCTAGGTACTTGTTTAAGTCCATAAAGTATTTTATTTAATTTGTACACATGATTAGGAAGTAAATAATTTTCAAATTCAGGGGATTGTTCTATAAACACTTCTTCAGCAATATAACCATTCAAGAAGACACTCTTTACATCCATTTAAAATAATTTAAAATTCATATAGTAAGCAAAAGCAAGTAATAATCTTATAGTTTCAAGTCTTGCTATAGGAGCATATGTTTCATTAAAGTCAATTCCTTCTTCTTGATTATATCCCTTTGCAACCAATCTAGCTTTATTTTTTATTACATTTCCATATTCATCTAATTTGTTCCTAAATACCCATTTCGTGCCAATTATGGGTTGTTCAAGGGGTCTATCTACAAGAGTCCAAATATTATTTCTTTCAAATTAGTTAAGTTCTTCCTATATAGCTAATATCTAATTTGAAACTTTTTTAGCCTCTTCTATGTTTCTAGGTTCAATTTGTGAAACAAAAGTAAGATAATCAAAAGTATTCTTAAATGAAGATTTAGTTCTTACCCCTTGTAAAGGATCACCTAAGATTAATTCTCTTGGATGGTTGTGTGCATACCTCCACTCCTTGGGTAGATCTTAATGCTTCTTAGTCATTTTTTGCTCACCATTCTTTTTATATTCTATAGTTGCTATTGATTTTTCTTGATTATGGATGGTATTGTCTTTCAAATTGAGCTCCTTCATTCCACTTTCTAGAATTCTTATATCATCATCAAGAATATCTTCCTTTCTTGAAGATTGACTGTTAGTTTCATCAAATACTACATGAATAGATTCTTCAACAACCAATGAATATTTGTTAAAGATCCTATATGCTTTGCTAGATGTAGAATACCCAAGAAAGATACCTTTATTTACCTTAGGATCAAATTTACCTAGATTGTTTTTGCCATTATTATGAATGAAATATTTTAAACCAAAGATATGAGCATAGTTAATAGTAGGTCCTTTTTCTTTTCAAAGCTCATAGGGGGTTTCTTTAAAATAGGACGAATTGAAACTCTATTTAGGATGTAACATGCTGTATTAATGACTTCAGCCCAAAAATATTTGGATAGATTTTTTTCACACAATATGGTACGGACCATATCAACTAAGGTTCTATTCTTTTTTTCAACTACTCGATTTTGTTGAGAAGTTTTAAGTGCAGAAAAATTATATTCAATATCATGTTCATTACAAAACTCTTCAAAGAATTTATTTTCAAATTCAATGTCGTGATCACTATGGATACAAATGATAGTTGAGTTCTTTTCATTCAAGATCTTTTTATAAAACTTTGAAAACATAGAAAAAGCTTCATCTTTGTGTGCCAAAAATAAAATCCATGTGAAACGAGAGTAATCATCAACGATAACAAGACCATATTTCTTTCCTTCTAGGCTTGTAATCCTAGTAGGTCTAAACAAGTCCATGTGAATCAATTCAAGAGGCCTAGAAGTTGAAATCACATTTTTAGATTTGAAACTCCTTCTAGTTTGTTTTCCAAATTGGTAAGCATCAGAAACATGATCAAACTTAAAATTCAATTTAGATAAACCTTTAACTAAATCTTTGTTAAGTAATTTTGATAGAGTATACATGCTTGCATGTCCTAATTTATGATGCCAAAGCCAACTATTTTCTTTAATATTACCATTCATTGCAACTAGGCATTAACCACTCTTCATGGCGATTTCACTAAGATCCACCATGTAGATATTGCCATGCCTAAATTCAATAAATTTTAAGCTATCATCTAAGAAACTAGATTCTATGCACATGGATGATTCAAATGAAATTTTATAACTTTTATCACAAAGCTAACTAATACTAAGTGAATTATATTTGAAGTTATTAACTAACAAAATATTATCTATGAAAGTAGATGGAGTAAGCTTAATTTTACCAATATCGATAATTTTGTCTTTGCCATTGTCGCCAAAGATGACTACTCCTCCTTCCTTCTTTTTAAGGATGAAGTACTGCCCCTTATCATTCGTCATATGTCTTGAATAGCTACTATCCAAGTACCATTCGCGTTTAGATCCATTGGCTGCAAGGCATTCCTGCATAAAATTTTAGGTGATGGTTTTAGATACCCAAGTCATTTTGGATCCTTTTGGGTTAGTAGCCATGGTTCCTTTTGGAACCCAAATTTTTTTAAATAGTTTTTCATTAAGTTTTCTTGTATTGCATGCAAATGCCTTGTATCCTATTTTTCCACAACTAAAATAAGTAATATGTGAAGTGCTAATAGATGAGGGTACAATAAGAAAGATCTTTAAGAATTTTATTTTGTCTTTAGGCTTATATCCTAGGCCAGTTTTTTCATCAACTCTCCTTTGATTATTTAATATCATCTACAATTTTTTTGAGTTGTAGGTAAATTTATCAACTAATGGTTTTAGTTTATCTAATTCATTCTTTAAGATTTTATTTTCTTCTTTTAATTTGTTATGTTCACTAAGTGCTTCTTCCTTTTCTTTTGCAAGATTTGATTCATTTCTTTTAGGTTTCTATTTTTTATGTTTATCTTCTTGAAATTCTTCATTAAGTCATAAAATGCATCTTGAAGTTCATCAAAAAAAAAATCTAAAGTAGATGTAGAAGGCACCTCTTCATCTTGTGTCATGAAGCACAAGTTTGCTTTATTTTGATTTTCTTCTTCTAAACTTGACTCGTCGCTATCGCTCCAAGTTGCTATCATAGCCTTTTTCTTTGTTCTTTTGGATGCTTTCTTCAATTGAGGACAGTCAGCCCTAAAGTATCTCAATTTTTTGCATTCATAACATATGGGCTGATCCTTTTCTTTCTCTTTCTCCTTCTCTCTGCTAGGTTCTCCTCGAATCAAGCTTCTTTTCTTGAACCCTTATCTTCATCTTCCCATGAATTTTTTGAACTTTTCGATCACCAAGGCCATATCTTGATCACTTTTGTCACTGGTAGATAGATTATCCTTCTCTTTTGCAGTCATGGATTTCAGGGCAATAGTCTTCTTCTTTTTGCTCTCATCTTCACTATGTCATCCCATTGCTAGCTCATGCATCATGAGGGATCCAATGAGCTCTTCAAGCGGTAGTATGTTTAGATCTTTTTGATGGAAAGCAAGCAAAATTTCTAACTCTATTTTTGAACCTTTTTAAAAAATTAATTATAGTAAAAATAAAAATTAATCTAATTAATTTATAAAGAGCTATAGATCTGATCTACAAATCCTATATTACTAGGATCTAATAGGATATACATGCATGCTTTGAAATCTAAAAATAAAATAGCGGTAGGTAGTAAAATAATTTTACTAATCTATGTGTTCAGAACATGTTACCTTGCACGGATAGACGAACTCCATAATCGAATCACTATCGATCTAATCACCAGATAGATCTGATCATTATGATGCGGCCACACATGCATCTGGCCTCCATGGATGGTCCACACGAGGTTCTGATTCCGATCGGCTCTTCCTAAGTGTTAGCTCCACAAAGAACGCTCCTGGTAGCTAGATCTGATCGAACAATTTTGATCTCCCTCCACCAAAATTTTAGACACTCCAGATTAGTAGAATAGATAGAAGAGAGGATGAGGAAGTACCCAAAAAAAAAATTCATTAAGATCTAATGCTCAGATCTTGTGAAATTAGAATAGAAATCCTAGATCAAGATCTAGGGCAGCACAGCACTCAAACCTTGGCACCTAGTTTTCTCTCCCAATTTTTCTTCTCAAATTCTTTCATTATTTTTTTTAGGCTATGGAAGGGCTTTCAAACTAGAGGAGAGAATTCTCAAGAAAAAATCTTGCCCAAAAAAAATTCTAGGAATTTTATATATGACGAACAAGTCAAGTGGCATGTGAAAGAGTTGGGATGAAGTGGTTTGCTATTTGAATTCAAATCCCATTTGAATTCAAATTGCAATCAAATCAAACCCATCCATTTAGGACGTGAGAAGGGAAGGTGAAAACCTTCTTTTGCATGGAAAAATTTTCATGAGAACATCTTTCTTGTGGAGAAAAAAAAGGCACAAAGAAGGTGAGGTGGCACATGGAAGACTAGGTCAAACTAGTCTCATAACTATTCATCTAATTAAGCCAACCCAATTTAAATTGGTTAGGCCCAATTAGATCAGATTAAATCTAACTTATTTAGGCTTAATTAGGCTTAATTAAATCTTAATCAAATCAAAAATTAAATAAGCCCAACACCTGATCAAATCAGTGATCATACTTTCTCGGCGTTCTGATCATCTCATAACCTAATCGGGTCAAGCCCAACTGAATCCAATTCTTGGACTTGATCTAAAAATAATTACTCAATCAAATTGAGTTAATTAATGATCAAATCATTAATTAAGTCTCTCATAAATATAGAGTCCAAATCCAGTGGATATCTGAATAATAGAGTCCCATCAAAATGAAACTCTTGATCGAAGAGTCCCAAACCAGTAGGACTCTTGATCCCGATGTCTGAAATGAGTGGAACTCATGATCACAAAGTCTAGACTCTCGATCACAAAGTCTCAGACAAGTAGGACTCAGAGTTCTAGAGTAGTAGGACTCTTGGTCGAAGTGTCCCAGGCTAGTGGGACCTTGACCATAGAGTCCCAGTCTACTAGGACTCCTGATCATAGAGTCCTAATGCAGTAAGACTATTGGTCGAAGAGTCTCAGTCCAGTGGGACTCTCGACCATAGAGTCCTAGTCCAGTGGGACTCTTCATCAACCATCAGATCAAGTAGGAACCTCTAGTGTGTGCAATCCCATAGGTTTGAACCTAAGTCGGTAGCACAAGAACCACTTCATGTACGACTCGAAGTGACCATCTAATAATGGTATCCGACATTCAAATAGGTCAAATAGTCACAATCATAACATTCAAAATCTATGTGAATATGGTTACCACATAATTTATCTCTTTGATCTCTGTGTATGAGGATGACTCAGAGTTAAACTGTCAATCTTGAAAGATACATCCAAATCATGTCTCAAAGCAATTAGCCCCGTGACTCCTCACTAGGACTATCCTAGTTAAGGATTTGCTAAATTGAAACATAATTGAACACAACTCCTGAACCGAAGTGGTCAAGCCCATCTTAACTCACACACTGACTCCTCAAGTATTTGATTGTGCTCAGAAATCTTCCATCACTAAATTAGAAATTCAGGTAGTCTGGCATCAAAGCATAGTAAGTTGCTTGAAAGTCAATATGGTGATCTCAGATCGGAGGGATGCATATACCAATGTTTCTATTAGAGCAAATCTTGATGGTAGAAAAGCTCCAAAGTTGATCATGCTCAGTGCAAATGTATCCCTACATCTCATCTACATACCATACCAGTGTCTACACACTTCTTGGTTAAGAAGATAACCAACCCATATGGCACACAACAACCTACACTCGATAAACATTGTCGTCCTTTATAACAACGTATCATTTAGTCACGAACAGATTTAATGACTAAACGATAAATTCTTCTTTGTCGATTCTAAATAGTCCTAAAGACATCACCACAACATAGGAGTTTATTAGAAGATGTGAGATTTTATGATAATAAAATGCTAAAATAAATTTTATTTATTAATAATTCATATATAAGTACAAGAAATAGCATAGCCATCAACTGGCTGATGATTGGCTTCTGGATACAATTCCCAATAATCTCTCACTTGGACTAAAACCAATCGATGTAGTATCTAATATCCATCTTCGACTTGAAGTCATCAAACTCCTTCACCATAACAGCTTTCATGAACGGATCAGCTAGGTTCTCCTTCTCGTCGATCTTTTGAAGGTCAACATCATCTCAATCCATGATCTTCTAGATAAGGTGGTAGCAGCACCGAATATGTTTCATCTGCTGGTGTGCCTTCGGTTTTTTTGCTTGAGCAATGGCTCTAGAGTTATCGTAGTAGAGTAGAACTGGACCATCAAGGAAGGGTGCTACTCCAAGCTCGCTGATGAATTTTCTCAGCCACACTACTTCTTTGGCAGCATCTGATGCAGCGACATACTCTGCCTCGCAAACTGAGGCCATAGTGTGCTGCTTGGAACTCTTTCAGCAGATAGCTCCACCATTAAGAATAAATACATATCCCGACACACTTTTGCTATCATCATGATTAGACTAAAAATTGGAGTTTGTAAACCAAATAATTCTCAGGTCCGACTTATCATAAACAAGCCACTGATCCTTAATATTTCTTAAATACTTTAGGATAGTTTTAACAATCTTTCAGTGATTCTTCCTTAGATTAGATTGGTATCTACTCACTATCTCTAGTGAGTATGCCACATATGATCGCGTACATGTCATGGCATATATAATAGAACCCACTATCGAAGCATATGGAATTCTACTCATACGCTCTCTCTCTTGAGGAGTTATCGGACAATTCCTCTTTGAGAGAGAAATTTCATGGCCTATCGGTAAATAGCCCTTTTTAAAATTCTCCATGTTGAACCTCTTTAGCATAGTGTCAATGTACATGGACTAGGATAAGTTGAGCAACCTTTTAGATCTATCTCTATAGATCTTCATCCCTAGGATGTAGGAAGCTTCTCTAAAATCCTTCATGGAGAATTATGATGATAGCTAGATCTTTATTCCTTATAATGCAGGGACATCATTCCTAATTAAAAGAATATCATCCACATACAATACCAAAAATACAACCATTGGACCATTAGTCCACTTGTATATGCAGGACTCTTCTCTGTTCTTAATGAAGCCATAAATCTTGATCATCCTATCAAAATATATGTTCCAACTTTGAGATGCCTATTTCAGTTCATAAATGGATTATTGAAGCTTGCACATCTTAGACTCATCTATGGATGTGAATCCTACAAGTTGTATCATATACACCTCTTCTTTCAGCTCTCCATTCAAAAAAACTGTCTTCACATCCGTCTGTCAGATCTCATAGTCTAGATGGATAGCTATCACAAGCATAATCTGAATGAATTTGAGCATTATCATAGAAGAAAATATCTCATCATAGTCTATACCGTAATGTTGACGATATCCCTTGGCAACTAGATTGGCTTTATAGATCTCCACCTTCCTGTTTGTGCCCCTTTTCCTCTTGAAGATCTATTTACACCCTATGGATTTTACCCCTTCAGGTGGGTCAACCAATGTCCATACATCGTTGACCTTCATGGACTCTATTTCGAATTTTATGGTCTCAAGCCATTTTTCAGAGTTGGGACTCTGCATTGCATCCGTGTAAGTAATCAGATCCTCATCGTTCTCATCGAGTTCGACAAGATCATCATCCTGGACCAAGAAACCATAGTATCTATCCGATTGACGTGGTACTCTATCAGACTGCCTTAAGGGTGTAGGTTCAATGGGCTCTGGATTTGATCTAATCAAATCCAATTTAGGTTCAGCTACTTGTGTCAGTTTTTCTACCTATCGAACTTCCTCAAGTTCGATCTTAGAGGCATTAGTCCCTTCACCTAGGAACTCCTTTTTTAAGAAGACTGTCTTAAGGCTGACAAACATCTTTTGCTCATCAACTAGGTAGAAGTAATATCCTTTGATCTCTTTTGGGTATCCTATGAAATAACACTTGTCAGACCTATGTCTAAGTTTGTTCGTTACTGAATGTTTGACATAAGCCGGACACCCACAAATCCTAAGGTGCAAGAGTACTAGCTTATGTCCTATCCATATCTCATATGGCATTTTGGAGATAGATTTACCCAAAATCCTATGTAGAAGGTAATAGGCTGACTCGAATCCATATCCACATAAGGAGATAGCAAGACCAGCAAACTCCATCATAGATCGAACCATATTCAATAGGATCCAATTCCTTCTTTCAAACACACCATTATGCTATGGTGTTTTAGAAGTCCATTGAGAGAGAATCCCATTCTCTCATAGATATATCAAAAATTTGCTAGAAAGGTGCTCACCCTCTTCGATTAGATCGAAAAGTTTTAATACTTTTTCTAGTTTATTTTTCTACTTCATTATGGAATAGTTTGAATATTTCAAATGAGTCTGACTTATGCCTCATTAAATAGACATACCCATATCCCGATAGGTCATCTGTGAAGATTATGAAGTAGAAATATCCACCTCTAGTACTTGAACTCATGGGTCCACATACATCAATATGCACTAGACCTAAGAGTTCACTAGCTCACTCATTTTTTTAGTAAAAGATGACTTGGTCATTTTACCAAGAAGACAGGACTCACAGGTTGGAAGTAATTTATAATCATCAATTTTAAGAATTTATTCTTGAGCCAACCTGTTTATTCTGTTCATGTTAATATGACCTAGCCTACGGTGCCAAAGGTAGACTTCTAGTACATCATCTAATATAGGATATTTATCGAAGGATTGAACCATGTTAACAGGCTAAAATAGTAAATAAATATCGTTATTCAATTGTCCAACACAAACTATAACACCATTCAAAATGATATCATAAACAATTTTTTTATTGAAAATTGATAACTATTCTTGGCCAAAAGGCCTATAGAAATAACAATCAATAAAAAATTTGCACAAAAGTGACATTCACTAAGAACAATTTTATAAGAATTGATTACAAGGTTCATGGTTCCTAAAGCTAGAATTGGAACTTGTCTTCTATCTCCAATGTTCAGAAACTTCTCACCTTCATCAAATCTTCTACTGACCTATAAACCCTACATCAAATTATAAATATGATAAGAGCTTTCAGTATCTAATACCTAGGCAATAATATCACATATTGAGAAGTTGCAAGGTGTTATCATATAATTATCTTTTTCAGTAATAGCTTGCTTTTTCCTTGGCCTATTCGGGTCTAGGAAGGTAATGTACTGAGGACAATTCCTCTTCCAATAACCCTGCTTCTTGCAAAAGAAGTACTCCACCTTGCTCTTGTCGGGCTTGCACTTCTTGGTCTGACCTTGTGCATTCATCGCGGCATGAGACTGCACCTTTTTGTTCTTCTTCTTCTTGATCTTCTTTTCTTTCTTAAAGGATCGATGAGTAGAAGAAGATCCTCCCACTACATTTACTATCTTCTTATGGAGTTGGTGATTCTTCTCAAAGTTCTATAGCAACCCTAATAAACCATGGTAGTTTACTATAGGCTTTGTCATTTAAAAATGAGTAAGGAAGGGAAGGAATGACTTGGGCAAAGAATTAAGGATCGCATCCTTCCCAAGCTACTCATGTAGGAAAAAGTCCAGCTTACTCAGGTGCCCAATCATCTTGATCATGTACAATACATGATAGGTGACTGAGGCCCCGTCACTCATTCGAGCATTGAAAATTGCACAACTAGTCTTGTGCCTCTCAACATCGTCTAGCATGCCAAAGGAGTTATTTAACATTTGAAGCATCTCCTGAGGCTGGGCATTTTCGAACCTACAGCTGAACTCGTCATTCATTGCCACAAGCATGATGCACTGAACGATGGTGAGGTCGTTGAGCCACTTGTGGTAAGTATCTCGAATTGCTCCTCAAGCATTCGGAGCTGGCTCCTCAGGTCCTGGATCAATCAATACATACAAGATTCACTCATGCTCCAGGATGATTTTCAACTTTTGATACCAGCTATCAAAGTTGGATCTCATTAATTTATCATTGTCTAACAATAATCAGAGTGACAAGGTAGTGGCCATTTCTGCATTAATGAAAATCAAATCTAATTAGCATATGAATTATTAATCTTAAAGACTTAGACTTTAGTCTAAAGGTCCTCCCATTATTTTATTGAAACTGATAGCCTCTACCTTCAATTCAAAAAATTATTTTAATTCCTTAGTGGGTACTAGAATTCACACAGACTGCACACAAGTCCAACTTTTGTTGGTCAACACATGTGCATCTATGGATAGGTTCATAACCAATTATTTCTTTAAATAAGTTCTAGTATTTTAATTTTGCCCTAGGAACCTAATCAGTAGGCATTAGCCTCCACTGAAAAGATCTGGTTAGGTCCAACCATTAATAAGACTATATCTGGTGTATCTGACCAACGAATGATTAGGCCTGACTTTAACTGACCAACCTAGCCACCATTCGAAAGATACGACCAAATCATCATATTATGAATGATAATTTCATTAGTCAATAAGCACCAAACCTTTGGGCCTCCAATGATTATTAAACTAATGGACTTATTATCGCTCAACTTAATAGGAGGCTATGACTTAGTTATCATTATAACTATTTCATTTTTAATAACCTAATAATTTTAGAAAATTTGGTTAACTTATTTTGTAAAAGTAGGAGAGAGAATTAACCAGCCAAATTTGATCCTCTCACTGACTTCACCAAGTCAAATAAAAAAGAACCTAATTCAAGCCAGTATTAGGAGCACCTAAATCAGTCACACTAATTTACCTAATTAACATGGGTGAGCCCAAATCACCAAGTGATCTAATAAAAATCTAACTCATTAGGATGGCTAGGTAAGTGAGATCAGTAGAAGGGATATTCCATTAACTCGTCAAAGACCGAATCAGTTCGAGTAGCTTTTAATTAAAAACCACTGGTTTGGATTGCCAGACTTATCTTAGACACCATTCTGTTCATTAGTTTCAATTTGACCAACCTAATAATTTCGGGTTCAACCGTGTAACCACGAATCAAGTCCATTTGGTCCTCGTTAAAGGCATGGACTTAACCAACTACAATGATTGTAATTGAACCTAAAGAGTCCTTGATATAATCTAAATCAATATTTGGTTAAATTTGATCAATTACTCTAAATTAATCAATTCTTTAACTAACCTTAGGTCTAATCCAATTAATGGACCTAATTCATCTAACCCAATAATCAATATTTTATGATTAATGACTTAGAATCTTTAATTCATAATTCTAGATCCTAATTCAACATACTTAATTCTTAATTAAGTTTTTGGACTGAGGATTGGGGTTCAACATTTCAAAAATATTTTTTAAAATTTTAAAAGGTTCAACACAACTTAGCACTATTCACCAAATGGGTCGACCTATTTCAAAAATTGGGTCGGCTCATTTCACAAACAGTACTAGTTATAGATTTTAATCTAGATTTATATATAATACATAAAAATTATGAATCAAATTAGATCTAATCTAAACTCTTATTTATGATTAAAAATTAAATCAAAATCATATAATCAAATTATAAAATTTATTAGATCAAATCTAAAATTTTATGATTTAATGATCTAGAATAGCACGTACCAAGATAACCTAAACTATAGGGGGTAAACCCTATAGCAGGACAATCTACAGTCCATGTGATTAAATTATTTTATTTTTAGATCTAAAAAATTAGATTAATATTTAGATCTAATCTAAAAAATAATCTGAACATGCATATAGATCAATTAAATAACCTGGATGCTCTGATACCATTGATGGAAAGCAAGCAGGGTTTCTAGCTCTATTTTTAAATTTTTTAAAAATTAGTTACAGCAAAAATAAAAATTAATCTAATAATTTTTAAAGAGCTATAGATTTGATCTATAAATCCTATATTATTAGGATCTAATATGATATACATGCATGCTTTGAAATCTAAAAATAAAATAATTATAGGTAGTAAAATAATTTTACTAATCTATGTGTTCAGAATACGTTACCTTGCATGGGTAGACAAACTCCGCAATCGAATCACCATCGATCTAATCATCAAATAGATTTGATCATTGTGATGTAGCCATACATACATTTGGCCTCCATGGATGGTCCACATGAGGTTCTGATCCCGATTAGCTCCTCCCGAGTGCTAGCTCGATGAAGAACGCTCCTGACAGCTAGATCTGATCAAACAATTTTGATCTCCCTCCACCAAAACTTTGGATGCTCTAGATCAATAGGATGGGTAGAAGAGAGGATTAGAAAGAATTGAAAAAAAAAAATCATGAAGATCTGATGCTTAGATCTTGTGAAATCAGAATAGAAACCCTAGATCAAGATCTATGGCAGCATAGCACTTAAAACTTGGTGCCTAGTTTTCTCTCCCAATTTTTCTTCTCAAATTTTTTTTCTTATTTTTTTTAGGCTATATAAGGGCTCACAAACTAGAGGAGAGAAGTCCCAAAAAAAAAATCATGCCTAGAAAAAATTCTAGGAATTTTATATAGGGCAAAAAATTCAAGATGGCATGTGGAAAAGTTGGGATGAAGTTGTTTGCTATTTGAATTCAAATCCCATTTGAATTCAAATTACAACTACATCAAATCCATCTATTTAGGATGTGAGAAGGGATGGTGAGAGCCTTCTTTTGCATGAAAAAAATTTCACAGGAACATCTTTCTCATGGAGAGAAAAAAGGGCGCAAAGAGTGTGAGGTGGCACATGGAAGACTAGGTCAAACAAGTCTCATAATTATTCATCTAATTAAACCAACCCAATCTAAATTGTTTAGGCCCAACTAGATTAGATTAAACCCAACTTATTTAGGCTTAATTAGGCTCAATTAAATTTTAATCAAATAAAAAATTAAATAAGCCCAATCTTTGATCAAATCAGCAATCATACTTCCTCGATAATTAGGTCATCTCACAACCTAATTGGATCAAATTCAATTGAATCTAATTCAATTGAACTTGATCCAAAAATAATTATAAAATAAAATTAAGTTAATTAATAATTAAATCTCTCATAAATATAGAGTCTAAATTTGATGGGTATCCAGACAATAGAGTTCCATCAAAATGAAACTCTTGATCGAAGAGTCCCAAATTAGTGGGACTCTTGATCTCGATGTCTAAAATGAGTGAAACTCATGATCATAGAGTCCAGACTCTCGATCATTGAGTCCTAGTAAGTAGAACTCAGAGTCTTAAAGTAGTAGGACTCTTGGTGAAAGAGTTTCAGGCTACTAGGACTCCTGATCATAGAGTCTCGGACAACCAGGACTTAGAGTCCTAATATAGTAAGACTCTTGGTTAAAGAGTCCTAGTCCGATGGAACTTTTAACCATAGAGTCCCAGTCTAGTGGGACTCTTCATCAGCCATCAGATCAGATAGAAACTTCTAGTGTGTGTGACCCCGAGGTTCGAACCTAAGCTGGTAGCACAGGAACCACTTCATGTACAAATCGAAGTGACCATCTAGCAATGATATCCGATGTTCAGATAGGTTGAATAGTTACAATTACAGCATTCAAAACCTACGTGAATATGGTTACCTCATAATTCATCCCTTTGACCTCTTTGTATGAGGCTGACTCAGAGTTAAACTATCAACCTTGAAAGATACTTTCAAATCATATCTCAAAGCAATTAAATGATAAATCCTCGTTTGTCGATTCTAAATGGTCCTAAGGACATCACCATAATACAGGAGTTCATTAGAAGATGTGAGATTTTGTGATGATAAAATATCAAAATAAATTTTATTTATTAATAATTCATATATAAGTACAAGATATAGCACAATCATCAACAAGCTAATGATTGACTTTGGGACACTATTCCCAACACTTTTGCCTCTTGGATAGCTATCACTTTGGCTTCTTACGAACTAGGCAATGACCTGAGAATCATTCTCATCAATTCACTATTATTATAGACTTTTCCTAGACCTTTTAGACCATTTATAATATCAATAAATTTGGTATACATGCTGGTGATAGATTTAGTTGGATCGATTTTAAATAGTTCATATTAATAAACTAGCATGTTAATCTTAGTTTTTTTCACCTAATTTATCCCTTCATGCATTACCTTAAGTCTATCCTAAATTTTTTTTGTAGAATTACATATGAAAATTTGGTTAAACTCATTAGCATCAAGGGCATAATAAAGGACATTCATTGTCTTGGCATTTAGTTGGACAAGTTTTTTATCCGATTCATCCCAATCTTTCTTCGGCTTAGCATCAAGGGCAAAATAAAGGACATTCATTGCCTTAGCATTTAGTTGAACAAGTTTTTTGTCTGATTCATCCCAATCTTTCTTCGACTTAGGAGAAGAAATGCCATCCACAATAATTATCGGTGTGTGCGGCCCATTAACAATGATGTTCCATATGTCATAATTAAGAGCTTGTATGAAAATACGCATGCAAGTTTTTCAATAGGTATAGTTAGATCCATTGAAAAAAAGTGGCATATTAGTGGACTGCCCTTTGATAAGAGATCTTCCTAGTTGGGTTGTCATTATCTTTTTCTCTTAGTTGATTAAATCAATAATTAGGAGAGAACCAAGGCTCTAATACCAATTGTTGCCCAGCTAGACAATCCAAGAGGGAAGGGGGTGAATTAGGTTTTAAAAATTTAAAGTACTTATGTGCAGAGATTAATTATTTAAGTGCAAAGAAAGTGATTTATGAGAGCAAAGAAAAGTAAATGCAAGCACACACATAAATAAAAGCTTTTATAGTGGTTCGGTGCACTTCCAACACCTACGTCAACTCCCCAAGCAACATCATTGAGAATTTCTCTATAATCCCTCAAGATTATAGTCGTATAGTTTTCTTGGATTCACTATTCCAAACTCAGTTGATTTTCTCTTAGGTTCATCAAGGACAATTGTTGGTGTGAAATCTGGTTGACGTCGGATTCGAGGCTAGAGTCGGAGAAGATGTGGCCACCGTCGATGACCTGCAAAATAAGTCTCATCCAGAGTCGGGGGTGGTGGCTCCGACAAGACCCTCCAATGATCAAGTCAGCTCTTTCGGCCAATAGAAATAGAGTGCTCAAAAAAGAAAGTGGCAGAGTATCGAGAGGGAGAAGAGCGCTCAAGAAAATTGTATCTGGTGGTCCTTTTTATAGATGGAGCTTATAACAAACTGATGGTGACAGCCATAAATGTTGAGTAGTGGGCTATTCAGGACCACATGGAGTTTGTTATGGAGGGTGGTGTCTGTTGTCGTGACATGCCAGTCCGTTGGAATTTAATAGTTAAAGTTCGAAGGAGATAGGTGCTGACGGCAAAGAGCCTCAAGTTTCACCAATTTTAGAGGAGTTCAGACTCCTTCAGGGTCATCTGTGCGTAAGTGGGTTCATGCTGTACAGATTGCTGGATCCGCGTAGGTGTGGAGGCCCTCCCAGGTGACTGCATGGAGTTTGGCCGGAAGGGGTTCGAAAGTCTACTGGAGAAATCTTGAAGAAAGTCTGCTGGAGGAATCCGGAAGGAGGTCTGTTGGAAGAATTTAGAAGGAGTTTGATCGACAGAGAAGTTCAATTGAGGGTGAAGTCCGAAAGGAGTCTGACTGATGGAAGAGTCTGGTTGAAGGAGAAGTTTGAAAGACTCATGATTGGAGAAGGTCGGTTGGAGGAATGTCGAAAGGAGCCTACCTGGGATGGAGAAGTCCAACTGAAGGAGTAGTTCGGAAGACTCGCGATCGAAAAAGGTCAGCTAGAGGAATGTCAAAAGGGGCCTACCTAGGATGGAAAAGTCTGGCTGAAGGAGAAGTTCGAAAGAATCACGATCGGAGAAGGTTGGCTGGAGGAATGTCGAAAGGAGCCTACCTAGGATGGAGAAGTCTGGCTGAAAGAATTCGGCTGATGCAGAAGTTGTGATTGAAGCTCTTCTGCGATTACAAGCTACATTTGGCTGAACATCAGGCCGAACTTTAGTAGGAGCAAGGATTACCCCCAATAATAATCCCCCTACTCTCGAGTTTGAAATTCGAAGGAAGGGAGTAAAAAGGCAACTATTGAAGTTCCTTCCTAGATTTCGTGCTCATTGGTCAAGGCGTTATGTCATTTTTCACACCGGTGCCAAAGTTCCTTTAACGTGACTCGACTTGAAGAGATGGATTTTTGAAAATTCCACCAAGCGCTGCTCGAGACACAATGCCATAAAGGAACTGCCCATCGCCATTCTTCTATCATGATGATTGGGACACGTGTCGCATGAAGAACGACCAAGGGAGATCTGCAATCATGAAAGTTTTGAGCCTCTCCTTGCTATTTAAGTCCTACTTCCCTTTTTGGTTCTCACATTCCTTCCATTCGAGAGTTCTAGTTTCTTCCTCCTCTGGTTCTCGCCATCCTTTTTGGTTATGGGCATTCTCCCACTTGGTCTTCGTCATGCTTATCATCTCTTTTTTCTTCTCGATCGACTTAGGTCAGTTTCGCCATCCTTCTTCTTGATTACTCCACCATCCTTTGCTTTTTATTCTTTCAGTTTCCTTTAAGAAGTTTCTGTGTCTTATTTTTCTTGATTTTTGAGGACTTGTCTTAGGTTTAGTTTGATCCAGATGTCCACCGAGACTTCTCAATCCGTTGGTTCTTGGAGTTCGTCTGGTCCAACCTTCCTAGACCCCGTCCGCATAGCAAAGGTTTGTCTTGGAAGTATGTCTTATCAATTTTTTGCACCTGATACCATTCCTTGTGCCCTGAACCCAAACGATTTTTTCTTAATTAGGATTCAATACAGGATCCCTCTAGAGTATGACCTTGAACTGCCCAAATCGGGTGACTGTGCGAGTTCCCCTCCAACCAACCAATTTTATTTATATTTTGAAGCTCTGCGTGCTGGACTTCGACTTGCACTCCCTCCTTTCGTGGTTGCTCTTTTTCACTTTTTGAACATTTTTCTTGCCTCCGTAGCACCAAATTTCTTTAGGTTCGTGATAGGATTTCTTTCTCTTTGCCGTCTAGCCAAGGTCCATCCGACCGTCTCACTTTTTAGAAATTTCTACACCTTCAAATGTCATCCTTCTGTAAAGGACTGGTGGTACTTCTTTCCTCAGTTTAGCAATGCCCTTCTTCCATTTACAACTTGAAGGAAAAGTATTTTTTCATGCACTGTCCGATCTTGCTATTAGATCTTCCTCCTTGGGGTTACATTAGGGAGTCAGTTCGTCAAGCTCCTAGCTTAGACAGAGCCAACCTTGATTCCTCTAATAAACTTAAAACATACCGAGCTCCTCTTCTTCCCGACCTTCTAAAAGAACAAACCTTGTTCAACCTAGGTATGAGTTTCCTCGATCCTACTAATACATTTTTTTACTTTTCAAATTCTTCATGTGGTTTCATATATATCTACTATCACTGATTGTGATCCCTTTTCTATCGTAGAAATGGATACTGAAGCTACCGAAATGCTCACCAAGAGGCTTTACGCCCATAAGAGGAAAGAAAAAGCATTAGGTGGTAGCTCAAAAAGGGCGAAGGTTGGTGCTCCAAGCTCCACAGCCCCTACCATCATTACCGCTACTTCTGAGGTTGCCGCCAGCACTGAGGTTGCCCCAACTACTGAGGTCAGCATCATTGATGCAGATTTTATGCCTCCCGCACCCTCGAGCCCTTCCAGTGGAGACCAAGCTCTAGAGCTTCCTGTTAAGGGAGAGATGAGAGAAGGAAAGAAGAAAGAAAGCTATCGCAATGATGCTCCATAAGGCTCATCCTGACGAGCCAAGCGATGACCGCGACAAATTATGTGAAGACCCATTCAATGACCCAAGAATCATCTAAGATTGAATTGACAAATTCACCATGCTGGAGGTGGCAGACTGCATGGCCAACCTTGACCCCTGGCAGCTCATTTGGGGTTCTCTTGGGACCATCCTTAGGGTGACAGCACCGTTGCTCAACTTTTTCTCTCCTCTTCTACTCTTTTCTTCTCTTCTTCTTTTTTTTTAACATCAACTGTCTGTTGCAGTCGGATCACCAAATGCTCACCCTTATCAAGAGGGCACACCGCCAGAAGGCAAAAGCATGGAAGGTCCAAGACGATCTTCGAGCCAAGGTCGATCATCTTTAGGAAAAGGCTACCGAGGCTGAATGCCTTATAGAGGAGAAGGCAGCGAAAATCTAGAGTCTCTAGGGCATACTTCAAAAAGAGTAGTTCATCTCAGCCAGACTTAAGGCTGCACTAGCCCTAGAGGAGGAGAGGAAGAAGGAAGCTGAGATTAAAGTCGTCGAATTGGAAGCTCGAATGGCGAAGTCGATCTCGAAGGTGAAGACCTGGGCCATGGAAGAGTTCAAGATCTCTTCCAAAATGAGAAACCTGAATGTCGAATTCGGCAAGCAGACGTTCATCAAGGGCTTCGAGCTCTGCGAAGGTAGGGTGGCTTGAAGGTTCACCGAGCTCAACCATGGATTTTTGGAGGAAGAGGAGGATGTAGAAGCGCAACCATCCGATGCCACAGTCGATCCTTCCTCCATCAAGCTTGTTTCTGGTCCATCCGAACCTGCCATGGAGGTACCTAAGCTAGTTCAGGAACCCAAGATAGTTGGGAGCGCTCTTGCTTCATCTACCACCATCCCTCCCGAGGTTGAAATTCTTGAGTAGTTGTACATTTTCTTCTTTCTTTTTTTTTTTGCTTTGTACTCAAATTTTTTGATTAAATGAAAGTGAATTTCTTTTTTGTCTATACCTTTGAGCATTTTTCATACTTCGAATGCAGTCTCCTATCAACACTGATCCACTACCTTAGGGGGTTCCCCTGAAACCTTTAATAAAAGGCCTGAGGAAGGAAGTCCATCATCTGAAGAAGAAGTTGAAGAAGATGGAGGACGACATTCAAGCTTTGTGGAAGAATGCTTTGGAGGTGACCAAAGTGGTCACTCACCTCTGAAACTTGCACAGGAAGGACTTCATGAGTTTTAGCATTTAAAAGTGGAGCTTCAAGAAAGAGCTGGCCAAACTTCGGAAGAATACAAGTGATAAATCCTGAGCATTGATGGCGAAGATCAGCTCCCTCGAGACTCAACTCAAGGTGGCGAAGGAGAAGATTCAACTTTTGAAAGTGAGCTCACCATGGTCCTCCGACAAGGTGCAATTCAAATGAGACTAGTCGATGAGGTTCTCCATACTTCAGAAGCAGTTGCATGATACTGAGCTCACATATGAGACTTACCGATTAGACTAGAGTGATAGGATATCCAAGCTAGAACAAAAGCTTTGTGCCTTCAATGATGAAGTAGCCCAGCTCCAGCGGTGAGTTGATGATGGCTTTCAAGTTGGTACAAGCAGGGAGGCCAATGAGATTGCCACCTTGAAGTGGACCGCTGGTGAATTCTTGGAGTTGGTCAATGTAGAAAAGGCTAAGGTGCAGTGACTGAAGCTCGAGCTGACTTATGAGCGTCAAGCCATCAAGGATGCAAAGGCTGAGTTCGAGATCCTGAGGGGGAGGCTGTGTGAGTCAGAGGAAAACTACCATCGAGCTGATAGGATGTTTCACGATAACATGATGAGGTGGAGGGAGCTCAAGGAGGAGGTCGATCGTCTAAAGGAATCTTTGGTAATGGCCACTAGTCCAAAGTCTAAAGAGTTTGGTCCTTCCTAGGATTTCGGTGGTCTTTCTCTTTCTCCCCTTTTTTTAGTATAATCGATCTTGTCAACTTGTGTTTTGCTTGTAATAAACTTATTTTTGTAATAAAATGGTACCTTTTTTATTATTTTTGTTATGCACGAATTCGAAGCTTGCTCGTGGCTCCACTTTCTTCACTTTATTTTTTTTGTATTGTCTTCTAATGAAGTGGTTATCATGGATGCCTATCCAAGGTCCTTTTTGTAGACTTGGGAGCGATTTTCCTTCTTGCGCCTCATACGGTTGAATAATTGTAGGTGAAATACGTGTAAGGATTGGTGACAGGATTTCTTCCTTCTCTTTGCTTTAGGTTGGGGGTTCATTTGGGACCAACGGATGGGCCACCCTACCTCCCTTTTTTTCTCGGCTTAGGTTAGCAAGGCCTTTGACTTTGCTCATGTTAGGATGAGGTCCTCCTCCTATTTTTAACAGGACTATAGAGACACAAAAGGGCCATTGAAGGGGCCTCTCCCTACATCCTGACTTAAGTAATCGAGGTCTTTGCATTAGCTCAATGTTAGGATGAGGTTCTTCTCCTATTCCTAACAAGGCTATAGGGGCACAAAAGGGTCATTGAAGGGGCATCTCCCCGCATCCTGGCTTAAGTAACCGAGGTCTTTAATTTATCTCAATGTTAGGATGAGGTTCTCCTCCTATTCCTAATAGGGCTATAGGGGGCACGAAAGGGCCATTGAAAGGGCCTCTCCCTACATCCGTAGGAAGGTCCTGCCTCTTTTTAACAGACTATAGAGACACCAAAGGACGCATTGAAGGCTCTCCCTCTCTGACTTAAGTAACGGTCTTTGCATTAGCTCACTGTTAGGGATGAGGTTCTTTCTATTCCTTAAGGCTATAGGCACAAAGGGTCATTGAAGGGGCCTCTCCCCGCATCCTGGCTTAAGTAACCGAGGTCTTTACTTTATCTCAATGTTAGGACAAGATTTCCCTCCTATTTCTAATAGGGCTATAGGGGCACGAAAGGGCCATTGAAAGGGCATCTCCCTGCATTCCGACTTAAGTAACTGAGGTTCTTCACTTTAGCTCAATATTAGGATGAGGTTTCCCTCCTATTCCTAATAGGACTATAGGAGCATAAAAGAGCCGTTGAAAGGACCTCTCCCTACATCCTAGCTTAAGTAACCGAGATCTTCACTTTAGCTCAATGTTAGGATGAGGTTTTCCTACTATTCTTAACAAGGCTATAGGAGCAAAATGGGGCTGTTAGAAAGCCCTCTTCCCGCATCCCGGCTTAAGTAACCGAGGTCTTCACTTTAGGTCAATGTTAGAATGTGGTTCTCCTCCTATTTCTAACAAGACTAACTTCATTTAATGATAAAATTTGGGAGGCTATTTTCTATCATCATAGTTTTACACCAAGATCAAAGATATTAAAATAAGAAGATTTTATTGAAATGAGATTATTGATAGTACATGTGTAAGTTCTTCGAGCTCTATGGATGTGGAAGATCGATGCCTCTGAGCTCCTTCAAGTGGTAAGTTTCAGGCCAGACGACCTCTTTGACTTCGTAAGGATCTTTCCAATTTGGGGTGAGCTTTTCTCAATTTTGAGATTGTAAAATGGCTGCTCGTCGAAGTACCAAATCCCTCACTTTGAATATTTTGCCTTTGACTATAGAGTTATAGTAGCGGACCACTGTTCATCTATAAGTAGCCATCCGAACTTGGGCTTCTTCTCATTTTTCCTCCAGCAGATCGAGGTTTCCTCTAAGGTTCTGCGAATTGCATTGCTCATTGAAGTCTACAACCCGTGTCGATGGCAGCTTGAGCTCTATCAGGATGATTGCTTCCATTCTGAAAGCCAGAGTGAACAATGTTTCTCTAGTTGGCAGCTTCTGGGTAGTTTAGTATGCCCATAGGACATGGTAAAGCTCATCCACCCAAGTCCTCCTTGCTCTTTCAAGCCTTGCATTGATGTCTTATAATAAGGTTCTATTTATCACTTCTGCTTCACCATTCGCTTGTAGATGAGCTACTGATGTGAAGTAGTAGAAGATGTTCAAACCTTCATAGAACTCAACAAACTTTTTCTCAGCAAATTATCGCCCATTGTCTGTAATAAGGGTTCGGGGTAGGCCAAATCTATAAACAATCAATTTTTAGATGAAGTCTTGCACTTTGGCTTCAGTAATCTTTGCCAAGGGTTCGGCCTTGATCCATTTGGTGAAGTAGTCGATCACAACTAAGAAAAACTTTCATTATCCAGGTGCCGTCGAGAAGGGGCCAAGTATATCCATTTTTCATTATACAAATGGCCAAGGGATGGTTAGTGGGGTAAACTCAGAGGTCAGTTGTCTTTGTATATCTATATTCCTTTGATAGCGATTGCACTTTTTAACATATTCAATGCAATCATGGTGCATAGTCGGCCAATAATAACCTTGTCGAAGCAGCTTGTGAGATAGGGATCTAGCACCCAGATGGTTTTTATAGATTCCTTCATGCACCTTTCATAATACAAAATCTGCCTTAGAAGGTCAAAGACATCTTAAAAGCGATAAAGAATATGATCTCTTATATAGTTTGTCTTCATAAAGTACATACCGGAAGGCCTGGTTCCTCAACTTTCAAGCTTCCTTTGGGTCGTGAGGGAGAGTTCCACCTCTGAGATAAGCAGTCAATAGATCAATCCAGCAAGGCTCATGGTCAATCTACATGACAGTCAGTGGCTCTTCCAAACTAGGGCATTTCAGTACTTCAAAGTATACTTCCTTCGGAAGTTCATGGGGGCAAGTGTGGCCAATTTGGATAAAAGGTTGGTTCTAGCATTTTCAGCCCTTGGGATTCACTGGATATTGAAACTATTGAATGCCGGGATCATGCTCTTCACTTTTTCAAGGTATCTTCTCATATTTTCTTTCTAAGCCTCGTAATCGCCGCTAACCTCTACCACTATCAATTGCAAATCACTGTAAGCTCAGAGCCGATCTGCTTTTAGTTTCTTTGCTATCTTCAGCCCCACTATCAGAGCTTCATATTCTGCTTCATTGTTCATTATAGGAAACTCAAAATGTAGTGCATACTCAGCAATAACCCCTTCTGGGTTGACCAAGATTAGTCCAACTCTTGCATCAGAAGCATTGGAAGAGCCATCCACATACAGGACCCAGAAATCTTTGAGAAGGTCTGCTCTTTCTTTGGGGAAGCTCAGTTGCAACCATGGAATGCTAGCCTCATTCTGCTTAGGTTCGCCATCATCTGGGATCGTGCATTCAACTATAAAATCGATCAGTATCTGAGCTTTGATCGATGGTCGAGATTGATAGTTGATGTCAAATTCTGTGAGCTCAATTGTCCATTTTGCGATTCTTCCAGAGGCATCTATTTGGTATGGAACAACCTTGATTGGCTGATCAGTGAGAAGTATTATAATGTGCCCCTGAAAGTAGGACCGAAGTCTCCTGGCTGCAATTAGAAAAGCATAAGTTAATTTTTTCAATTTAATGTACCTGATCTCTACATCCCTCAGGACTCGGCTTATGTAGTAGATCGGCCACTGTATTTTTGCCTCTTCTTTGACTAAAACCGCAATGAGGGCTATTGGAGAGATTGCCAAGTACAGAAATAATTCTTCTCCAAGTTCGAACATAGCCAGTAGAGAGGTGAGCCAAGGTAGCTTTGAGTTCTTTGAATGCTTGCTGGCATTCCGTAGACCAACAGATGTTCTTCGATTGTTTGAGGGCCTGTAAAAAAGGCATGCACCACTCAGTCGACTTCAAGATGAAGTGATTCAAAGATGCTACTTTCTCAATTAGGCACTAAACTTTCTTTATTAATTTTGGGGCTTCATTTTTCTGGATGACTCGGATCTTTCTGGGTTGGCTGCGATTCTCCGTCATTGAGCCATGAACCCCAAGAATTTTCTCTGGGTTACTTCGAAGGTCAACTTGGGTAAGATTTCAATTTATCTGTTATTTGGAGAGCATATGAAGGTTCTTCCAGGGTCAGCTACATGATTCGATTAAATTCAAGACAAGTCATGTCTCATCTACGTAAATCATCTATGTGCTGTCGATCTACTTCTAAAAATCTTATTGAGCTAATGCTGATTATGTCACCTCGCATTTTTGAGCCCGAAGTGATGAATCCTATACACATAAAGACTAGGTCAGTGATAATAAGTATTTTTCTACTCAATTCCTCCAGTGCCATCTAGATTTGATTTGTAGCCAGAGAAAGGTCATCCATTGAAGGGAGAACGCTCAATGGACCAAAGTTGCGTCACGCAAATAATTGATCAACTCTCTGGCAGGGGTAACCTATCTTTGATAGCCTTTTTTCAGCTTTTTGAAAAGTCTGCGCATATCCTCCATTTGCCATTGGCTTTCTTGACTTAGGACCGCATTGGAGTACCCAACTTTGTGTAGTTGGAACTTCTAGAATGAAACCGGCTTAAGGAGTTTGTCACTTAATCTGCTATCGCCTTCAGTTCTTTCTGGTGCATGCTTCAAACTTTTTCCTTCACTGATCTGCAATAATTGGGACAAAACAGCCATGCGAATGCTGCACATGACCTCGGCAGTTACATTCCTAGCATGTCCTAGTGGGACCTAGGCAAAGGCATCGGTGCATCTTTCTCCATAAAGAAGCAACAGTTTCTTCCGAACTTCTCCCTCTCAAGCTAGAGCCGAATCTGCACCATGTGTTCTAATGTTCATCATCTAGAGAGATAGTATCAAGTCCTCCATGGGTGGTTCTCCACTCCCGTAGGTCCATCGTGAACATACTACCCATCGAACTGGGCAAGGTTGGGTTTTGGCGCATTTTTTTGTAGGGTGTGTGAGTAGAATGCTGCAGAGACTTTGATCTCCTCTGACTCCAATCCATAATATTGGAACTTCATCTTTAGGTATGAGTGGCTACTAATGGCCAAAATGCATTCAGGACCATGTCAGTCGCGAATTGGATTTAAGCAGAGGGAGCTTTACTACAAAAAATTCAACCTATGCTCTGGATCCGTTTAGAGGTATTATATTGCAAACCAAGTTAGTGTTAGTTATTTCCGTCAACTAGCATAGGCTCGCGTCAGTGAATCCACCATGAGAGAACTATAGGTCAAGATGGTTATTAGGCGTTATAGGACATTTTAGAAAAGCATCATATAAATAAGAATCCAATAGAGCTTCCATTATCAATCAGATACATGACGTACCATATAGTCAGTTTGAAATGGTTTAAGAGATATAATGCACATCGTTATGTGGAAGTGAACTCTTGAGCATTCTTCAGTCAGTGAAAGTTATTGGTTCTTTAGTCCTCTCTTTCTTCGCGTTTCCCTGTCGATCTCAACAGCGCTCATCCCATGAAGTTCCTAGATGGTGTTTGATGATGCCCGCGAGGATGTTGATCTCATGCTGCTTCTTCTCTCCTTGATGGTTCGGGCTGGGCAATGGCCTTGGCTGGATTCTTGTCATTACTTTATGCAGATGTCGCGAGGAAATCGAGTCAAGCTGGCTCATCTTGAATGAGCTTCCGTCAATCTTGTCTTTGGAGCTTGGATGCATTCCTTAAGTGTCGTGACCATGGTCCCGATGGTAGAGATAGTACTCTGTTAGGGATTCACTTGTCGGTGAATTAGCCATCATTTCTCAGCCCTCCGTAGCTATCCTTGATTCTTCAGGACTTGAGTCTTGGAGCTTGAGGGGAGCAATAGGTATGGAACCTTGCTAGCGAGCAGTTCCATCGTCCTTTGATTCAGCGCGTCCTTCTTGATGAGTCTCGGGAGGAGTTCCAGGCTCGTCTACACTTCGGAAAAGGAAGTTCTAGCGTAGTGGTCGAGCGTTTGCGCTCATGCTTTTGTTTTAAACTATAGGCTTGCTTGAATCATCTACTGTCGCTCTCCTCACGGATTTTTCATCCTTCGCTTGATGGCCTTTTCCATACGATGACGTAACATCAACCTAGGATCAGCAATATTAGCACGAAATTTATCTGAGGATACTTCTTCTTCAAAAGAATATACATAGATCATTCTTTTTGGAGGTGACAGTTTAGTGTGGCCATTGTAATGGACTGAGTTCCAGTTCTTCGATCTCGTAAGAGCTCAGCATTTGAGCGGTTGATAGCCGAAATGGACCTGCACCTTTGCCTTTCTGCTTGTGATGATCACAATGCAGGGAGATTCGCAAGCTCGTTGGGGAAATTCAGCCATTGCTGATCACGTAATGCAGGAATTGATGGCTCATTTGGATTAAAGGTAAAGGAATAGTTATCGGCTTAAGGCTGAGTACTAAGTATCCTGGCTACTTTCTTTAGGATGTGAGGGGAAAGCTTGGTATGGATGTGTCGGGCAGTGCCATGAAGTTAGCTATCAATTACTCCAAAGGCCTCTTGGATATTGATACAATAAGCAGTTCAATCATAGGCTTCGAACTAATGGGATGCTTGAAGTTCGACGGAATCTGATTCCCTGTATATTTGAATGAGAAGAATAGAGGATTCGGTGATAGATATCATTACCTATAGAGAGAAGGAAGCTGGTAATGTTTCTAAATCCAACAATTACATTTCTTGCAGCTTTCGATCTAGGAGATCTTCACGATCATGGATCTTCAAGTTTTCCTGGCTGAACAAGAGCAAAGTCCCTCTAGGGGTAGAGTATGGTCAAGCAGGGCTCCACCTACTCTCTGCTTATCCTTACTTTGAAGGTGAATCGAGCCAACCTCGTCAAGGTCGACATTCCCCAAACTAGGAAAAAGTTAGGATCCGCTGGAAGAAGCTGCTCAATCTAGAGCAGCGATTGGGAGGTCTGCTACTGCTGCATGCTCGTCACTGCTTAGTAAGCGTCTCCTAACCTGTTGAAGCAGCAAGTTAAATTTGCTCTGCATCCATCTGTTTAGAATAGTATGTTATCCTAAATAGCAGAATTGGGGCGATCACTTGTAATAAAGCACTTCTAAGGTAATATAATTTTGACTAAAATATCATAAAATAATGATTATTTTTCTATCACATATAGTGTATTTCAGTATTGGTGATACAATCCTTTTGAGTTAATGGATAATGATATTCACAACTTTCAAAGATTTGGAAAATTTCAAACATGATACATCATATAAATCATAAAATGCTCCCGACCATAGGATTCACACGAGGATGGTGTATTGATTCCTGGAAGGTTGGTTGGTGCATTGCTTCCTTTAAGTAGATGAGATCTTGAGTCCTGTGATGTGGATGACTACCAGAGTGAAGAGTTAGACAGATACCACTTAGAGAATGAGGGCACGAGCGTTGACCACCTTCGAGTAGTCATTAGGAAGTCTACTCTTCTCGTCGGATGACATAAACTTGATGCTCAGTGGTGTGGTCTGTTCTTTGACCTGAGGTGACATCGGTAGTTCACTCTTGAGGGTTAATATGTCTTTGACTACAGTTTGCGATCTCGCCTAGCCATATGGAAACCCTTGAGGTGTATGTTGCTGTATGATGTTCATGTAGGAACTGGATGCATCAAGATGGAATCTTATCTACCTCGGTGGTAGGGAGCAGCCCCCCTATGGGAAGAAAAATTGGGAAAAAAAAAACTAATCATGAGAATCAAGTCAAAAAGTCCCATGCAAGGCAGAGATGAAATAATAGAAAAGATTTCTATTAGGATTTTCACAATTAGACTTGAATATCGAATGATTAATCATCATAGACAGAGACTTAGGGTTTGATGAGTTCCAAACACCTTAACCCTATCTGATCGGCAGCTCAAAGATAGAAGACTTAATCACACAAGTGCCTGCACAAGAGTTCGCATTCCAGCCTCGATGCGGTTGCACCTCATACTGCTAGTGTCACTTAGTGTGATATTTTGGGAGCATTAGAAGAATTTAGATGATCGAATCATATCTAGCTGTTCGAATCTAAGAAAGAGTTCGATCCATCGAAAGGAGTTTGATGATGTTCATGATACAAGATCTGACATATCCCAGTAGCGCATATCAGAACTGAACTAACTAATCACACAAACAAGGTTTGGAATTGTGATCAATCAATTGAGACTAATCTAGTTCAAAGTTGATCTAAAGAGATTCAATTTAGCTTCAAGGAAATTCGTGCTAGCACTCGATTGCACCGATAACGTTCTTCTTTTGCTATCACAAATAAGTTGTTTCCTGACTAAGGCCAAAAAAGTTTTATGCTCAATCGAGAGAACCTTCTATATGCTTTGGACTAAGACGGTTCCAAAGTCAAAAAGGTTGTTTATTTGTACATCACATTACCTGCTCATTTTTGGTCACCTGCATTTCTCTATGCCTTTGATTTTGGTCAAAAGTTGATCTTTGACTGGTGAAATGTTGACCAGATTGATACTTTGACTTTTGTCCATATGTCATTATGTGCACCTACTTGGAGACTGGTGGAGACGCCTTCCTTCTTGTCAGAACCTGGCAAGGAAGAGGCCACGACCACCTCTTGGCGGTGTGTCCAAGCTTGGAGGTGCGCAGGAGGTTTGGGGTGCGCCCAAGTGGAATGGCGTCCAGGAGTCCTTATTGGACAGGGAGTTCCCATCTTCCTTTTGGATTTTCATGATTGAGTTTCTCTAAGAACTCAATTTGACTAGTCTTAGCACCTCTAAGGAGGAATCAGGGGACTCTATTCCCTAACCTAATCTAGGATTTAGATTCTAATTTCATAACGAGTTGTGATTGGTTTGGGAAGTAAGAGAAGTTGGATCACTGACGGTCTTAAAATAAAGACCCTATGCCCAACTCGTTTGGAATGATAACTATGATTAGAAGAATTGAAAATCCGCACACCTTAAGGCGTGCCTACTCCCTTCCTCCAAAATGCAAATTACTTCTCCCTCTCCTCTCACGTCAAGTATGTTTGGATCTTGTTTGGTGCGATCCAGATCAAAGAAAGGCGACTGAAAGCGTAGAAGGCTGCACTGCTGCAATAGGACAACTAAGAGGTGTTAGTATTGGAAACGACTAAGAGGTGAATTAATACCCCTTTTACAGACAATGGATTCATCTTTCCAATGAAGATGGTGCCCTATTTGGCCACACCTGAGAATAATGCATGCGCACAGAATCTTATGCTTTACATAGAGAGCCTCATGTACATGTCTATGTATCATTCTGGTATACGCCCAGTGCTGAGTGTCCAAGTAATATCATCAAATCTTGGTGAAGAAACTAGAACCCTGTGTGAAATTATAATCCTTAATCTTGACGAGAATACTAAGGTTATGATGTTGGGTCTTTGGTAGATAGAGAATTAAGTCAGGATAACACAGACTCCGGATTCATGTCCGATATAGATGATTCAATCAGTGACTTGAGTCTATTTATGTGCAATAGTTTGCTGTCATGTTGGAGAGTTTTCAAGCAACATGTGCTAGCATTCCCCCTAGAAAGAGAATATATCGCTACTAGCTAGGCTTGTCCGAAGTGAAGGCATTTGGTATATTAGCAGAGAACGTTTGCTCCAGAAATTAGAGTAATGCAATCAGATGCCATTGCCTCTGTATCTGCGACACAGCAAGGTGCATAATCACTGCTTCAGAAAAGGTCTACCAAAAATCCAAGCACATTGAAACGGTGCGATACCGACCTCTATTTCCGCGATTAACTTCGAGAAGGGTTTGTTGAGCGTTAAGAGAGCACCGGGGGTCCATAGATAATGTGCATGATGATCCTCGATCATAATCAAAGCCATGAAACCACAGACGTCAAGCCCAACCTTGAGAAGATGGCGATTTACTTAAGCCAATTGGCTTTAAGACAAGTGGATCGAGATTGTTAGATTATAGTGCCTCATATGAAGCCAGAATGGCTGACCCTTCGTAATACACTTCAGGGCAAATTATAATTTTGACTAATATCAATAAAATGTTTATTTCTATCACTATGTGTATTTAGTGTCTGTGATACAATCTTTAATTAATGGTAATGATAATTAATTTCAAGAGTTGAAATAAACATTGAATAATCATTCTTAAACTCATAACAGTGCTCATTATTTCCACCATAGGATCATCATGAAGTGGTCGATTGATTCATCGACGGATTGGTGCTACTGCTTCTCTTTAGTAAGAGTTTGATCTCGGTGTGGAAGAACTGAAGCAGAGTATTTATGGTACTTATTGAGAGAGGGGCACTGAGCGTTGACCACCTCGATAGTCATTAGGAAGTCTACCTTCCTCATTGTGATGATACTCGATGCCTGTAAGTGGTCGTATGCTGATTCTTTGAACTAGTGCATCGGCAGTCTCATCCTCTGAGGGTGTTAGTGACTACACCATTATTCGATTCTTCTAGCATATGGAACCCTGAGTGTATGTTTGGCTATAAGCATGTTCATGTTAAAGGACAACTGGATAGCATAGAGGAATCTGATCTAACTTGATGGTAGACGGAGCAACACCAATGATGATCATAGATCAAGTTCCAATAAGTCATAGGCCTGGCACAGTGAAATAATAGAAAGAGCTTTCTTATTTAGGTTTTTTCACATTGGACTTGAAATCGATACTCACATCATATGACAGAGTACTAGGTTTGACGAGTTCACTCTTAACCCTAATTCTAATCGGTGCCGCTCAAGAATGTAAGAAGCTTGAATCACTACCGCTAGCTACTCACTAAGAGGTTCGTATTCAGCCTTGGGGTTGCCACCATATTATCTAGGTGTCCATGGTGGATCGGGAGCAATTAGAAGATTTGGAATGATCAATCTATCATTCTATGCTGTTCAAATTGAAGAGTTTGATCTCGAAAACGATTTTTGATGATGTGATGATACAATGATCATCGCCAGTATCCATTACATACTAGCTGAACCTAACTGGGTCCAA